>JAUTBT010079018.1:0-31370 GCA_032361225.1 Lepetodrilus schrolli | reverse complement strand
AATGCAGTTATCATCCTTGGTCTTGTCAGTACCAGCCGGTGCTCGCAGGTTTACTGCAACATTTAGTGCTATGGATGTTACAGGTTTCCTCCTGCCCTAAACTGACAAGTCATGATGTAAGTGAAAGAATCTTAAAAAAGAAAATGGAATGTAGGAGAGAGTGGGCCATTTGGGGAAAATATGTACCTCACTCTGTGTTGCAGCTGTTTGAGGTGTATCTTTCTCTGTGTTGCAGCTGTTTGACTTTGATGTGGAGGTGAAGCCCATCCTGGAGGTGTTGGTGGGGAAGACGGTGGAGCAGGCCCTCCTGGAGGTGATGGAGGAAGAGGAGCTGGCAAACCTCCGCATGCAGCAGCGCGCCTTCGAGGAACTCCGCAACGCAGAACTGGTGGAGCAGCAACGCCTTGAGGAGCAAGAGAGGCGGCACCGTGAGGAGAAGGTATGTACAGGACAGGAAGTAGTAGGGAGAAGATAGACAGGAATAGAAGTAGATCCTTTTGGTATTGGGCAGCAAGGTTATTCCTCTGGCTACATACCGTCACGTATGGGTGAAAGATTCCCGCTGTGACGTAAAACAAAAATTCACTCACTCCTCTGGCTACATTGGTAGAGTTGCTGATATCCAGACAATTCAGGTTTAAATCCCACAATAGATACAGACCTGTTACAAATGACGCCTGTTACAAATGGCGCCCGACGTGGACATGTACATTAAGAATATTTCTATAAATTGCACACAGATGTGTTCAGATACAATGTGATGCAGTGTTGCAGAAAGGTACCACAAAAGGTATATTACTAGTGTGACTGATTTTCAATGGCAAGCTAGATGGGATGAATTTTGTGAATTTATGGCATCATTGTTTTCAGGAGAGGAGAATGAAGCAGCAGAGGGAGGTGCTGCAGAAGGAGAAGGAGACGGCTGACAAGATCGCTGCTCGTGTCTTCGCCCAGAGTTACCTCGCAGACCTCGTGCCATCAGTTTTTGGAACGTTGTCAGACAACGGCTACTTCTACGACCCTGTAGAAAGAGGCGAGTAGAAAATACCAATGTTGGCATTGCGTACAAGTATATATGATGTATTTTATATGATGTAACAGTGATCATATCGATCCTGGGATTCAAAACTGAATTATCTAGACGTGTGTATTATGCCCTTTTAGCTAGCTATTGGTTGAGTGCATGGTGTGTGCTCACAATCACATCCAGTCGAGTTTGGTTAAAATACAAGAATCGGTATGGCTGTGTAAATACATAAATTATTTATACAATTTGGCAATGTAAGTTTAATGTGTTATATTAATACAATTTGACAAAGGCAATTTAATGTAATGTAATGGCTGTGTTTCAGATGTGGAGCAGGGCTTCATGCCGTGGCTGATGGACAGAGTCACGGAACAACTAGAGAAGTCTCAGTTGGGCCGAATGGTGCTGGACGGAATGCTGCGCGAGATTGTGGCTCAGCGCATGGACATCTACAGCCACCTGTTGCCGCCACCCACCACAGACTCTGCGCGTGCGGTACCAGCCACGCCATCGCAGGCTGAGGATGTGGCCGCGCCCCCCGCCACCATCACCGAGGTGCGTACAAACTAATTCCTGTCCGCTATGCGTATAAACTACTTCCTGTACGTGGATACAGACTTTAGCTAGTTACCCTTGTATACGCTGGAGGCAACCAGTGATTCCTAATACAGGTTTAGATTGTGTTTAGTCTAACTAAGAAATGGTTAATAAATGTTAACAACTTATGTGTTATTCTCTTTTAGTTGTAGAGTCTAGTTTTGAGGTTAACACCAAAAGTGACTTAGTTGCGCTGAATAAATAAAGTTTTCTACTTCTTGTTATTGGTGGTGCCATTTTTTGCCTTTTGATACTTGAATAATACCTATATATAGTACATATATCTTAGCTTTTTTTACTAAACCATTGTGACATGTAATTTCCTAACAATAATTAATAATAATAATATAATAATAATAATAATAATAATAATAATAATAATAATATATATATATATATATATATATAAATACTGCTGTGCGCTAGTAGAAACATGTGAACATAATTATCAGTTACTTGTCAGAGTGTTGTACTAATGGGTTATATACGTGTAAACACAACAGGAAGATGAGCTAGAAACTTCGCAATCGTATGTCTCGATGGTAAGATAAAGTGTTCTGTCTGCATCGGTGTGATGAACGCACTCCCCGGTGTGATGAATCGATAAACATTTTTTGATTGGTTGCGCAGTGCACGTTATGCATTATATGTCATGTGATGTCTGTAGGTCTACGTTAGTGAACGGTTGCACTGCTGTCAGCAGATACACTGTTGACACTACCGTTGGTAAATCGTGCAGAGTTCAATGGGTGGCAAATATTTCACTTTTGGGGTAATTATGGTAGTAAAGGGTAGAATAGACGATGACTGTGTCAGTGACGTAAATCTATCACTAGCACAACACTGTGTAAATCTATCACTAGCACAACACTGTGTAAATCTATCACTAGCACAACACTATCTTCCAATGTTTGCACAATCTGCATTGTCTAATTCATAGTCTTTTGTACCCTTTGCTTAATTAATAAATTTGATAAATTGCCATCCATCGAGCTTTATGCGATCTACCAATGATAGCGCCAATGGTAGATCTATTAATAGCTCGATCAGCATGATCAGTTGAGAACGCAGATCTATCGGTCGTATGACATTTACATCAAATGAATCATTGAAAACAGCATCTCTACACTTTTTGCTGTGAATTGAAGCACACATAAAAGTCATCATGACCACATGGTACAATATCTCCAGTCATATGTTTAGTCAGATTAGAAATTTTACGGAGAAATAGTGGCAGGTTAATAATGAACAAGTTTTAAGATGCATACAATCACCAATAGTTGACCTATTTAATGACCTATTTAATGGTAAAACACATTTTCTGAACCTATTGTAAATACATTTGATTTATCTACACTCATGTTTTATTCAACAAGCTACTTACCGTATTATCTTATTTCCCAACAGTTGTCCGTAATTTCATACTTAGTAAATGTTCAATGACAAGACCAATATGTATTCTGGTGCTATAATGTACTGCTCTATTATTGTATATTGGTCCTCTCGAAGAATTAAATTAAATATGAAAATATTGATATCGGTACAGTCTACAGTTGAGTGGGACATGTAGCTTTTATTTAATATTTATTGTATTCATTATGTTAGGGTTTAGTTAGATATTCTACTCCAATAAAATATCATTTGTTTTCTTTAGTTTATTTTTGTTTGTTTGTTTGTTTTTGATTTGATTGTTCTTTGATTGCCTTTTAAAATTTTGTGTGATTTTTGTGTGATACTTCTTGGGAACAGATTAGAATACTGTTTTCATAACGAATATTTAAAGACTTTGTATGATTAATACTAAATAACAACAATTATTTTATCAAATCTATACAGAAAGAAGAAAGTAGTTTGTTGCTTAATATGTAGCATTCATATACACAACAATCTGAACACACATAGGTTATGTATGATTTTTTTCCACAGGTGTTTCCATTTCTCCTATACACATTGTGAATATGTTTCACATGAATTTTCATGCATAAAATATGGTACAGTTCTGGCTAAAATGTGACAGTCACTAACCATGCTAGCTTTTGTATTAACAATGACTAGACTACAACATTTCAATACACCATAGGAGTATCCTTTACTTTTTATGAGCAGTATTAATCATGGGAACAAATTAAGCTACATGTACTTTTAAAAATTAAATTAAAAAATAAAAAAATAAAGCAAACATTTTCTAAAATATTGTTTTTAAAAAAAACAGATCCATAAATCGTTAAAATATTTAATCAAAACCAACATTATTTCAAAATTAAAATATTGAAATACAATACAGAAAATGATGTTAAATGCAGAAGTGACTCTTCTTTGAAGCTGTATTGTACTTTCATGAATAGAAAGTCGTCTTGTTAAAGTGTAGGTTTGCACCTTCAATCCGAGGACTACAAAGACAGTCTGACGATACAATGACTAACTCCTGATGAGCAGAGTATCTCCAGCACAATAATGAGGTGTGTCACAAAGTGTGTCTATAGTGGTAGTGTGAAAGTGGGCGGGGTGGACGGACAGTCTACCCACTGGTGGGACCCGACCCCCCAGGGATGACCCTCACACCCCCCATCCCCAGATTCCCGCCAGTCATCAATTAATACAGGACAGGACGTACATTTCACAGGCTTATCATGTCTCAGGCTTTGTCGCCTAGCTTAATAGCAGGTTGTTTTTCTGTGGTAGAAAGATTATTAGTGATAGTGGTTTAATATCAATGATCTTTTATTCTCTGTAGGGGCATAACTGATCCTGTTACTGATGTTAATTTTAATGAAAATAGTTTTCCAGGCGGCCATTATAGCGACACGGAAGATCTTGATCTAGAGAGATGATATCTATAGGAAAATAAATACAATGTACCCTTAGAAATAGTTTATGTTGAAGTTGGTAATCAAGTTTACAATGTTATATAGTTAGTTATACCATACTACATGAAAAAACTATCAAATATTCAAAGCTTTCGTGTTTTAAAGGTAATTTTTGAACTTTTCAATTTTTTTTATTGTTGTTTTTTATGAGGGGCAGAATTTCTGCAACTTTAACAACAACAACAATTGTAATGGTTGCCTTGATTACTGCATAAATATACTGAAGTATGCAAATATGAAATATGTATGTCCTTATGCTTACTATTCAAATAAAAAAAAACATTATCATTTTAGATAATTGAAAGTGAAATGTTCAAGGGTATGTAACCTACATGTTTGTTTAAACAATAGATTTGATTATTTCTTCAATTCATTCTAAATATATAAACAAAATATAATTATATAGGTATAGTAAGTACTAAGTAATATCTAATTACAAGCAGAAAATGTATATATTGTACCTTACCTAACTTAATAAGCCTTCTGCATTGTTATAAATTTTGTTAGCATGGATCATGTCTAATGCTAATGTCAAAATTCATTGAGTTTTTAAACTATTCATATCTTAATTTAAACTTTTCAAGACTGCTAAGCCTGGTTTTAATGAATACTTGGTTGTATTATGCACACTAAAGTAAAGTTAATTTATGACTGTTCCTTCCCCATGTTCCGTGATCAAGACAATACTGTAGTGGTATTGTTCTGGCGTCTATTTAAGAAAGTTTGATGTCTTCTGTCCAATCTATCTGCTTCTGTCCCACCGATCCCACCTCCACACAATCAAACATGTTGACATCCGCCTCCCGTCAAAGCAGCTCTACTTACAAGCCATAGACCCTTTTCTCTCCTGCGCCATGCTCAGCCAGGCTATTAATACATTAAAGTGTTTGTCAGCTCATTCACTCCGCGAATTGTCCCCAACCCCGCCTTTGTTCACGCACTCAACAATACGGCACAGATTTATTGGCTGGCAAAAGTTACTTTCTCCGATTTTCTTTTTTTCTCTCGTTATTTTTTTTTCTCGCTACGAGAGAATCACCTGTTTAGCGAGGGGAGGCATCACAAGAGATGTTTAACGTCAGCGAGCCGTGGCGCGGGTCTGTGTGTCGGGCCGACCCCCAGGGAGACCCCTGAGAACTCATCAGCTGGGAGACCAGTGTGACGGGCGGCTGGCTGTGGCTTGTCATGACCCCCCCCCTCTCCTCCCCACCAAGCTCCTCCCCCATCCAAGCTCCCGTAGTACAGTTAGTCACCAAGAATGGGCTGCTTGCAACAGGACAAGAACAGGATACCAGACACAATTTGGATGGTTCCATCACCTCTCCCACCCTGCCATCCAACTGGGTCTCTCCTATTAAGTAGCAAAAAAAAAGAATGTTAATAATACTACAAATTACTACATAATATAATTATTAATATTACATTATTATTACTACCCTAATGCAATGGATTAATTTTGACCCATTTATCACCTTCATGGGAGATTTGCAATTATATAATTGAATATTTTGTTCGAACATATTAAATTACTATTTATTTTTATATCAGACTCATTTGTGTGATATCTTCAAATACACTGCAATTGGCAATGTTAGCATGATAAAAACGTAGTATAATTCTTTAAAATTAACTTCATATTATTCCTCAATAGAATAATATTAATAAGGATACTACACTTTCTGAAATGATTTCATAGATCACGAGATGTTCTGTAAACATTAGAAATTGTCTTTTATTAAATATTATATTGAGATATATGACAATACAGCACAGCCTATAGTCAAGGTACTCAGTATGTTGATTAGGTTAGCAAAATGCAATTAAAGGTGGCTTTGAGAGTGTCCACTGAGCTCTAATGTTTTGGGATTATCACAAAGGGGCATTCATATTGCCTATGATGTGTTGTTGTTATTTCACTCACCTGTGACATGTAACAATACTGGCGTTTGCTGATTGCACAGTCAAATTGATGAGATTTGCTTTCCGACAATAGCCACCTCTCAACCTTGTTGCCTCACATGTTCTGTTCTTAAAGAGCTCATTTAGTAGTTTGAATACATAGTAGATGACATGAGTCCCGATGCTTAGTAGCCAAGAAAGTGGGTAATAAACCTCTGGATGAAAAGGCCAACTGGTTGTTTCCCAAGTATTTGGTTGAAATGAACGTGCAATAGGCGTGTTTTGTTAAAGCTCAGTGTTGACATTCATGGGATGTTTCTTAAGCCGTAACAGTATTTTATTCCACGCTGTTGAGCAATATTAGACAGGCTTGGGGATCACGACTATTGTTATTCTGACAGCTAGGCAAGACGTAAATCATAACCTCCTGAGACTTTAATATTTATCATGTAATTGAGATCTGTTTCTGTCAATTTTCATCAGAGCTTTTCTGATGATTACTTTTTCACTTCATAACAGAAATATTCAGATTTAATTTTTTTATTTTATTATTATTATTATTATTATTATTATTATTATTATTATTATTATTATTATTTTTTTTTTTTTTGTTTCTGTTCATAGTTTACAGAATAAGTAACAGATTATGGTTATTCTGTGATCTGTGACAGGAACTCAGAAATCTTTTAAATTAAGAATTAAACTGCAAGTTTTAAAGAAGCAACACCACTGATATCAAAATAATTGAGATTGAAGTGGAATTTTATTTGTATTTTTAAAATGCTAATGTAAAGGGTACATTATTGGAAAAGTATGAAAATTGAAAATGATCAGTGTTCATATAATTAAGTCCAACCAAATTAAAGTACAATATTAATTAAGGATTGTATAAAAAAAAAATACAGATGTATATAATTAGAAATTTTAATTTAAATTGTATTTTCAGGGTCAGAATTCTTTTCATTTTCAGTGATTATTTTAGGTGTTCAAACTATTATAGGGTTTTCATTATTAGGGTAATAACGGTGTGTTTTAGACATCTAACACAGTGAACTCTGTGTTTTAGATACCTAGTACAGTGGCACTTGTTTAACAGTTGCCATCTCTGGGTTTTAGGGTGATGCGGCAGAAAAACCCTCCGAGTCCGCAGCAGAATCTCAGGATGCCACCACCGCTGATACTGCGGAGGAAGTGAAAGAAGCGCCGACCGAAGATGAGCCCGACCAAGACGAGCCGGTCACAGAGGATTAGCTCCCCTTTCCACTGTCATCCGATATCTAGAGTATTATGTACATCATTGCTGTATAAATTGAAGACATTGTTGATGTTATTTAAAATGAGGCTCAAATTTGTACATGTTTTAAAATGTGCTTGTGTCGATTCTCTTATAAGTATTGTGTGCTCTATATGGCGGATCATATTATTTGTAGAAAGGAATGCGGTAGTTTTCAAAGTGGATCAAAAAACCATTCATTTATTTTGATGCCGACATTTATTAAATTTTCAAATTATGAAGTCAATAATTAGCCTATATAGATATATTAATAAAAAAGACACGCCACATATATTTACGGAATGAACAATTTCAGTCATCATCATCCCGCATTAAGAAAGGTCCTGTATATATGGCTAGCAGTAATGGGTTCCACATGTTGTGATATGCAGGGACAATAGCCATCAATTTCAGTCAACAGTTGAAGACAACCTGTACATACAACTTTGTATTTATCTTGGTCATACTATTGATCTCATCTGTTGTCTAAAAAGTCTTGTACATGTCAGTGCCATGCAGTGTCCTATTTCTTTTATGTCACAGTTATGCAAGGTAATAGTAATAACAGTAAGCAATTCAATACACAGTGAATGATCTTCAATGCACCACGGAATTGGATAAACTGCAATTGGATCCCATTTTTCAACGACCTTCAAAGCAAATAATTCACATTTCATAACTTTTGTACAAAGCATTTTCTAATATATACTAAACAAAATACAATTAAGGGCTAGCATACTATTTTGTGGGGATGTTTTCTACCAAATTTCGGAAATCCACTTGAAGAATCTGGTGCCAATGCATATTCAACTTATTGAAGAGTACTTTAAGCCTGTAGAAGTCTGGAAATTATGCATTGTTGAAATAATATAACGCTACTGGTCCTTCATTAACTTTATTGAGTATAAATATTCCAGAACTGGTTAGTAAATTGGTTATCACATCCACACAGGTGTACAACCCCTTATTCATAATAGCATTGACATTTTACCAGTCATGAAATGTTAACCTTATGGAAGCTTTAGGGATCTTGATAGTGAAAAAGTGCTCTTGTTGGTATTTGCTCTGGAATCACAACATTATCTATGTATATAAAACTAGTTGTCCTATTTTCACGTGAAAACTGATGGATATTATATATATTTTACGTAATAAACTTCCAGTTTCTTCAAAGAGTGGAGAATGGGTATTGTTTTAATTTTTTACACTCGTACATTTAACCTGCTCACTGAAATAGATATTGATAGGACACGCTGTCTGTACTGTGGCGCTACGGACGTTGAGGGTTTTCTCTTAGCTTATCTGATATATGTGAAAGAATCTTGAAACCCCAATTGAAAAAAAGAAAAGAAAAGGCAATCAGAGTTGCCATATAGATAATAAGATGAATCAAACCAGGAAGATGTTATTTGTCATACCTTATATTTTATTTTTCAAATTGTGTCCATTCAGAAGAGACGTTAAGCAACATGCAATTGTCTTTGTTCAGAAGATGAATAATGAAAGGTAACAATACAAGCGGCATATTCTTTGTTAGATATGTTTAATTCTGATTCTTATATTATATTACATACAGGCGAGTAGCTACTTACACGCAGATACGCAGACAAACGCAGAACAATTTCCTACAGTACTGATATGAATTCACATTAACATAACCCTTGCTACTCCCCCGATATATTACCAGGTATATATTATTTAGTTTCCTACATCTCTGTCTTAAATTCTCAATAATTACGGAGCATTTACCATCATCACAGAGCATTTACCTATTAGAAGAAGTTGCTCTCCGTACCATAAAGGTACGCTCTTGCCGCTTTAATGAAGTAAAAAAACGGGTATGAAATGTATACAAAGTTTAGGACGTAAATAATTCGCGAAACGGATAGGTTTTAGGTATTGTTTAAAACAGTCCGCATAGGTAGCAAGGCGAAGTTCAGTTGACAAGGTATTACATTTTACAGAAGCAGCCACAGAAAAGGAGAGGCAACCAAACGATTTAAGTGACGATATATAATCACTTATCAACGATTACATACTGTTTTGACAGCTAAGTTTTATTCGACAGGGTTAAAAATGTATTAAATATAATTTGAGAATTAAATTTACAAAATAATTACTCTATTGGTAACACTAGAGGGTTTTATGTCTCCGTTTTCACGTATGCTCATATATTACCGGTCGGAAATTGCAAATCGCCGTTTATAATAAGTATGACAAATACACGGGCAGATAATTTGGGCAACGATCGATCCCCATCCATAATAATCGAGTCAAACGCTCCAAGCCGTCTAATCTGTATGCATGTGAAATGATTGCTGTCATGTGTCTGGATACAAACTAACCACATAAGTCAGATCGCGCATGTGTTGGACACGCGCGGATGACATCCGCCATATTGGCACGCTTCGGTGACGGACATCGCTACTTGTGACAAGCAGGGAGCCGTACAAACCATTCTCAACTTGCCGCATTGTCCGAAATTAATGATGTGAGCCGAAAAGTTGTGTTTTAATCTTGAAAGTCAATAGCTGTGTGAGCCCGAGCACCGTGGAGCTATTTGTTTGAAGTACGAGGAGAAGAAATGATTTCTCATCTGAACAATATGAGAGACGGCGACCAATTTGAGAAATGACCAGTGGCGCTATCTTATCCGTGGTGGGCGCGTGCATGCTTGACCTGCACGTGCAGTGATAGCTCTGACCCTGTGGTCAGTTGACACAAACCGGAAGTGTTCGTATCTGAAATAGTTCTGTCTCGCAGGAGTTCAATGAGAATGTTCAATGAACATTTAATCTGCCATGGAACATTTACATGTATATGTTTGCAGTATCTCAGATTATGGTTTATGAGATTTCAACGAAAGCTGCATGCAGTTGTTTTCTTGGAGTAGGCCTACGAATGGCAGTTAACCAGAAATCAGCCTAAGAAGTGTATTTAAATCTAATGTAGGGCCCACGTAGCTGAATACAACATATCTGGACCGCTAAACACTACCGACCGAAAGTATAAACATGTATCAAAGGCATCAAAGAACCCATTAGAATGATCAAATGTATATTTATATTTATCACATAACATAGGAGTTTGGGAGTGCAATAAACCCATGCTATAGATATAAATATTCCCACTAGTGCAAGTACACAATAGACTTTTATAATTGTATTCATACGCGATATTAAAGTGTTTTTGGACCTCTTTTAGAGCTTATTCTTGGGACTTAATTTGTGGAATATAAGTTAAAAGATTTCTTCCATTAAATATGTAAACACATTTATTAATATTTACTTTGTCCAAGTTAGCAGAGCCTCGGATAATATCAGTTTTGCGAACTCGTTTAATACATTCAGTATTATATGACCACTCATATGCGATCCTTTATATCTCTTTAATAAACTGTCTGTCTGTCTGTCTGTCTGTCAGAAATTGATATATTTCTTTTATAGGCAAAGTCTATGAAAAATGTCGTCTAGATTTAGATCAGAAATAATAAATATAGAAAAAGGAGATTTGGATATACTATTTTTTTTTAAATTGTAAAAAAGTAGTTTTGCGAACTCGTTTAATGCATTCAGTATTATATGACCATTCATATGCGATTCTTTATATCTCTTTAATAAACTGTCTGTCTGTCAGAAATTGATATATTTCTTTTATAGACAGTCTATGAAAAATGTCGTCTAGATTTAGATCAGAAATAATAAATATAGAAAAGGGAGATTTGGATATACTATTTGTTTAAGTTGTAAAAAAAGTAGATTTGGATATATTTATACAAAGTTGTAAAGTGATATGCCTACTTAAAGGTATCTACATCAATGTACATGCAAATATGTTGTATTAGTATACTTTCAGCGGTAATGTTTAGTGCAGTCCGGATGCTTATATGTTGTATTCAGTTACTTAGGTCCTATATTGGATACAAATACACTTCATTTGCTGTTATAAATAAATTGAAATATTAATTTTAATAAGAAAGAAAACTCGTACCGGTTTATAAGAGTCCAACGAAGGCGACAGTTGTTTCTTTATAACTATATAGCAAGCCTACTAATAACAAAGCAATTCTTTACTTCTTACTTCTACATTCCCGCGGTGATAGCTATATATTGTTCCATGTAATGATTAACAAACTACATGTGCGTAGAGAGATTCGTAGCCAACAACTATATAGTATCACTCTATATTTCAGAAAAGTAATTAATATAAACTGATGCACGATTAAGCAATATATCAAACGAGAACTATTGTGAATCAGCAATCGAATGTTTTGTTGAACATCGTATACCCTATCAGTATATTTTCATTTAATACGCTGCACAATTATCCGTGGGAAAATTTCAACTGGTGGCATTTGTTGCACGAAAGCTGCGACTACATTTAAACACCCAGCACATTTAATACGTGTGTTAATACGGGTTGATGAATAAGATCAAGGGTAGGTGTTCCATTGCAACCCTGGTGCTGAACAATTATTATATAGATTGAGATCGGCATCCATAAAGCAGTCACCAAACCAACAAGCTAGCAATGCGCACTTCTACTTTGCCATGAGAACGACGTCATTTCTTCTTGGAAGTAAGTCTGCTTGTTGAAGTGGCGGAAGCATAACGCCAGTATTCAGTATTGGTCTGGAAGCTATTTCAATAAACGATATACTTCATCATCCGCTATTGAAGACGAGTCACGTGACCGGGTGCGTGACAGGTGCCCCTACCTCTTGTCACATGGGGCCCTCCACATCTGGGCGCACACCCCTCGGTTGCCACATCAGGCGCCCCTCACACGGAACTCAGAGCGCACGTGCCCAGCACGCGATTCCATCTCGTTCTTCCATTAACGCGCATTTCTTCTGCAATCGGGAAGGTCAATGCGGTTCTGCTAGGCTTTTCTCCTATGTTATACGTATCCTGCAATTTCACAGAGGAAGATTCCACTGAGCCAGGGTAATTTTAGATGATTTTTATCTTCCGGTGAAAGTTGGTGTGACGTTCCTGGGCTAGCCGTGGACCAGGGAATCTGCATGATGGGGTGGCGGGTAGCAAGGGGTGGGGACGGGCGGCGATTTGGTCTGGGTAGTAGAACCAACATGTGGTATACGGCGGGGTTGGTTCTCACACTCTGGCACCCAGCGGGCCTGTTTCCCGACCCCCCTCACGGTGCCACGAGCCACCCTCTATCATTTCCACCCCCAATCGTCGGCATTGGATATCAGATAACAAAGAAATTACCGGTTTCATTGTTTACTTCTTTAATCACTACCTTGGGCCAAGGTTTTGCAGTAAACTGATTATCTGCCCATTCATAAGGACGCAGGGCACTGTTGAGGAAAAATTGAACTTCATGAACACAGGGATGAGAGTCATCTCCCTGCAATAGACTGGCTCTTGTTGACTGAACACGCCCGCACCGCGGCGCTCACGCCCAGAATGTATGTGATTACTTTGGGAGCGATTCCAGTCAAAAGTGAAAAGTCACGACGAGTTCAAATAAGGTATACGGGTTTATTTGTTTGAGGGTGTAGACCGTTTGCATTAATATAAGCAGACATAGGTCTATATTAAATTACGATTTTCTATTAATCGCTAGTTATAACTTGCTTATGCACATAATTAATATTTTATGTTTAGTTTAGTTTTTAAAAAGATATTCACAATGACAAGGATTAGATACAAATTCAAGTGCCAACAGTGAAACTCGTTCCTGAAATATTCTGTTGAATATACATATGTGCATATCTATATTAATATAAACCGACGGTAGCACAAAAGGTGAAATAATTATATCAATATGAATATGCACAAGATGATAAAAAAAAATAATATGACTGAAAAATGTATGAACACATAATATGCAGCCCCATATATTATTTATTACTAGCATTTTGAAAATTCTATATGTTACAGTAAAACGATTGGTTTTCTTAATATACATCCCGTCATCCAATTGGCAGTAAATATGTTTTAATGTTCGTAATATGTAAGAACCGCATTGTCATTTAACGAGAGTGATACATCTATTTCAGCAATACTATTTACAATTTTGTTTCAAATAATGTTTTTGTCTACCAAGGGAATACTAGGAACGTATCATAAGCAAACAACATGTACCCATAAAATTCAAACTAATGCCAATATAAGTAATGTATACAATAAAAAGGAAAGGTCCAAGAACAGAACCCTGAGGTACATCGGCGTTTATATATATACATGTACTAGTATCAAGAATATGATAAGACTCAATGACAGAAACTACCTAATTGCTTTCTATCTATAATACTAGGTATAGTTTCTTAGCCATTGCAATATCTGGCCTGCTATACCAGATCTTTCAAATTTTAATAACATGCATTACTCTTCTGCTCTACCAACAACCGTTTTTAACCATGTGAAAGTACCATTTTAACAATGAAATATATATATTGTTTAATATTAGGTTCCTTCGCGTTTGCAATTAGAAATAAAAATGTATTCGCAAATCTTTCATTACACAAAGCTACAACAAATCTCACACAGAACTATACCATAATAAATGTAATAGAACTCCGAATAGTCGCATGAATACATGCAAAGAATCATTTAAATCTATAAAACACATTTAAATGTGAAAAATGCACAGCTACTCGCATGATTACCAATAATATTTTGAACACAACCTTATGTGGTTTCCATACAACAATTGTTGTCGCGATGCGACGTATCCCCACCCGCATTTTGCACGCTATGCAACGTGTTAATGTAGAGTTAAACGTGTTAGGCGCGACATTTCTTTATTGCAGGTTACACGTTTTTAAACAAACACTGCATAATCTGGCACGCCTCGACCCCTATATAGTTTTCCGTCGCCGACATTACAACATTTTGCGAATTTACATATACCGGGTTACTAAATATACGGTGCGAATCGGAGAAGATAATTTTATTATTTTTAACTCTGTAATTTTTCTGTTGGTGTATATTGTGCGCACGTGTTTTTGCTTGTATGTGTGCGTGTGTGTGTGTTATTAGCGGTATGTTTATGTTAAACATATAGTAGTATTAATAAAGCTAAAGATTTTTAACTATTTCATTTTCAATTGTTAGCAAAAGGTTCGATGCTTCCCAATCACTCACACACATTATTTTTGTATTTTCACATATGTTTCTGTCATTCATGTTAACTGTATATTTGAATTGTATACGTATCCTTTTTTTTATGTAAGGTATGCATATCTTATTATTACAATACATACCTATTCTACAATATTCATATAGGTCTCAATGATTTTTGAGAAAAAAATCGTGCTGTCATTGGAAAATTAAAAGTTCATTCATTAAAAACATTATCTGCCCCACAGGTATTGTTATTTCTCACTATTTCGTACGTTACGATTTCTATGTTTCAAATACTCTCTACTGAAAACTGTACATAAGAGTATTTCCCGTCATAAAAATGTGCATAGTCTTCAGTGTATTTTATTTATATTATAAAGACCTCACATATGTTTTTTCTTAATTTTCTTTAAGCCATAACTCAATTATACTGCAGACGTCGCAGTACAAATCAGGCTACTTAGGAGTATGACATCTAGAGGCGTCAGTCATTATCAGATGCATTTTATAGCCCCGGCCAATTATTGTTTTCACATAAATCTAAACAAATGGACCGTTGAAACCATACACGGGTCCTTTCCAACTGTGGTTTCCCATCTATGTCAGCAGGCCTACTGACCGCTGTCCAGAACGATATGTAGCTTTACTATACTCCTCGTGTGATCGCGTATATCCACGGTGGTTCTGAACAGTAGGCTACTGAAAACACCAGCCGAAATAATGGACATTTAAGGCTGCCCCACCTGAATTAATTAAACTGGTGAAGCAAATGAAACGCCGTTCTGAGAGTAGCAAGTGTTAGAATTCTCACATCCTCATACAACCCCCCCTCGTAATTTATGCAAAAAGACTAAGAGCCTTTTTGCTTTTTGGCTTTCAAAAGTCTTCAAACAATTGTAAAAAAATAAAATAAAAAGAAGGAAATAATTGAACAATATTTGTGAAGTATGGGGATATCAATCTATGAAATGTAATCAGTTGATATGGAGTCAGTGAAGCGAGATGTCGAAAGGTATTTTGGCCGAGGTATTCGACTCTTGTTGCCGATAATCTCGGCGCGAGCGATCAGTGATTAATTAGCCTCTGTCGCCGTCAACGCCATTGGATAGATAGGCGGGCGTTCTCGGATCGACGCATGCGCGCACGAGACCGGCGCACGCGGGTACGGGGTATTCGTTTAGTGACAAAAGTTAATATTATTAAAAGAATTCATGAGATTCCACACAGCTGTAAAAGAGAGAAAAATTCACATACATGTGCAGCACGGTACCTACACTATGGAGAGTTGAAAAGAGAAACGGCCAACCGATTAGCAGTCAGTTTGGAAACGGCAGCGATGTCGACGTACGAGAAACAGAGTCGTGACGCCGATCTTCAGATATCCCCACCCCAAGGAAATATTGCAGTTTTGGCTGGCTCTGACATCCCCACCCACACGACTGTGGGACCTTACCCCACCGATATTGACATTGGGCTTCACGCATCTGACGTTCAGACTGCCGAACTGTTCATAGAGGTAAGAAATATTTATGATATCCCAATATATAGGGAAAGTTCTTGGTTAATAAAATATAGTTCCAGTGAAAAGTCTGACGGTTACACATTTTTTTGACTTATTAGTTTTAGTAGCCTACTTACAGCATAACAATCGCAAATTTAATTTAATTTATTTAAAAACTCAGTACGACATTTTAACTTGGTACTAGTTGCAAGTTACTTTTTTTTTCGTACAGTGAAAAAATACATTGAAATTAAAATAATTCCTTGGAACACGTGTATACAGACTTTACACTGTTGCAAAAACGATAAAACACCCGTTATTAAATTCAGGAGTATTTAATAATATTAATGATAATTTGTTTAGGTCTACCAATCTTAACGAATGTTTTAATGCGAGCTCGTAAGATAATTAATACTAGTACTCTACGATATATTCCATACTACATCTACGGTCGTTAAAAAACTATAACATGTACAATATTGATAAAATATTTCTTTTGCTCCACACATAATTTACACTATACAGAAAGAACAGAGATTCTGTTCTGGTAAGAAAGAACAAAGATTCTGTTCTGGAATACACATAGCAATGCACAGAGACGTATGACATTATATATATTTAATTAATCAGGGATATTATTAATTAATACAACGCGTTTTCAGATTTAATTACTGTTATTAATTCATTATCAAATAGGGGGCCGATAGGTGATATAGACAATAACCCGCGAATTACGAGGGATTGCAGATGATCTTTCCCGAGTGAAATTAATGTTGTAAGTGACGAGCTTTAAGCTATGTAATACATGACTCTACACACGCACACACACACACACACACACACACACACACACACACACACACACACACACACAACAACACACACACAAACACACACATTATGGGCATATAATAATTAAACTCTAAGAAAACGTGATTATTGCTTGATTTATAATAATCTATTCACTTTTAATGTATTCATTGTGTATTTCCATGAATAATCATCATGCAAAATCCACCATGCATGTTCACTGATGCATTGGTATTGGTCAAGTCTTCAGATGCGCCCAGCCTGATCAGTCAAATCACACCGAGCTAGGCATTCTCATCACATTCAATAATTGTACAATGACATTTAGGTAAGATTAAAATGTGTTCACGGAAGACAGCATACTCGCACCCCAGCGATACTTAATTCCGTTCAGGACTCACTTAATGTGGTACCTGAAGTGAGTGCTGAACGGAATTAAGTACCCCTGGGGTGCGAGTATTGGAAGACAGATGTAAGGTGACTGAATATACGATACTTTAACGTGTGGTATTCCCAGATATACCTTTTCACAAGGCAATATAATAGTCATGTGGGTTTGCACATATTACCAAGAAAAATACAGCTGACGAAAAGCGAAATAATAAGAAAGTCTGCTAATTAATTAATACGTAACTCTATTTAAATAAATATATCTGACATTTATATAAGTATGTAGGCATAGGCGTGATCACATACCAATCCAGAGAATGCAACCAACTCTAATTGCGATTTAATATTATTTAATAAAATGTATGCGCATGATACACGAATACAATACGGCCCGCCTAAACTACTATATTTAGATACTATTGATTAATTACAATAGTACTGTGACGTAATTTAAAGGTAGTTCAATCTTGCCTTCTAATTTCCGTATAACAAAGGTCATTGTACATTTTTATTGAAGTCCTTTTTATCTGCACATTATTTAATAGCATTAAGTAATTTCAAGCGAGACCAATTTTGCATTAATTTCCAATGCATGTTATCGAACCTATGACGTGTAAAATGTAAAATTTAAATTATGGCACAGGTTTTCGTCAATATACATATGTTTAGTTCATTAACTATTAACGACGAACACTTAATAAAGATAAATGGTAAACTAACTAGCCTTGAAAGGCATATGTCAGTCAGGCATATGTCATTGTGATTTGATTCAGTGTTTGAAACAATCATTGACATTGCAACATGTCATCTCCGATATTTTCTATAGCGCTGGATGACTTAATACACTGTTTGTCGGTCCTATTGGTATAATCGCACCGGCACGCGTTGTATCGGAGGCGTATGTGACGTTAAAAGGGGTGAGAGTGGTTGAAGTACCCGCCGCCAGATGTCGCTGTAAAGTCACATTCAGGTGAAACATCTTCACCTGTGATCAGGAGAGCATGGCACAATGTCCTGAGAGACTTCATATCACACCAACGACCTCTCGTCTATCCTATTTCAAATCCGGCGTTGTCTTAGTTCATTAGTCATTGAAGCCGTATACCCGGAATACTCGAACAGCTAAAAAGTTCAAGTATGTTGAATTTGGACTGATTGTAACATAGCTACTTTCCTGTCGGAAGGAAGTAAAGTTGAACCACCTGTTGCCTCGGTAACGTAGGTCGAGATGTTTGCGTGGCGCGTGGCGAAGAACCGATACCCGCGTTTGTTGACGGTCATTGCTTTTTTTCTCCTCTCATCTAAACGGCGGTCAGCTTTCATCTGGACACTGTATCCAAGGAGAGTCACCTACTCAATAACAAGTCATGGGTCAATTCATCCAATCCAAAGCTCCGCTCGTCTATTTGCAATACATCCCGTTGATAATTGGGCTTATTATCTGAAGTGTACTGACAAAGCCGCACACGACAAAACTACGTACTTGTCTAGTCTTAAACACTGTAGCATTGAAATATACATAACCATCAATGATCACATGTCTAAACAAAAATCCGATTGATCACGATTCCTAATCATGGTAGTGATTGTAATGTATAATGCTACCATTAAACGCTGCCTTAGTAAACCGCGTGAAGTGTAATCCAATTTGGAAAATTTAGATCCTCATCAAAGAGTATTTTTAAGGCATTATTTCATGTCAATTACGTAGATACAAATTACTCATTGCGTATTACGTGAAACAATAACGTTGTTGCATGTCAGTACCACGTGTTGAGCGTGCTGTTGTAGGCACACAACGTGCATATAAATGCAGAACACGCTTCGATTAATACGGACTTCCCTTCATAGTTAATTAATTAATGCAGTGATAATATCTGTCTATTAAGGCTGATAAGTGTAAATCACGAAATATCAAATGAACATAGATGAACGTTTGTGTCATGAAGTGCAACTCTTGTAACTACGGGTGTGAATGCAGCTTTACTTAAACCTGTTACGAGACATCTATACGTCCAATAGGTGCCTCCAGATCGAGTGCTTACACAGACTGCTTTCAGTGTTTGTTGGCATGCTGATATTGGTAGTTCCCATACTTATAACCGGCAGGTTATGGAAAACAATACCAATTAATGTGTTGACGTCCACCAGCAACACTTCAAACATATAGTTCAATAAATGTTAAACACATATATGGATTCGGAAACTTGCTGAATGTTCTGGGTATTTGTTACGATCTAGGTGTTAAGATTCTGACATTCTGGTGACTTATTTGATTATTTCTCTCACGTTTCAGGTCACGTACAAAGATGGCAGGTTGGGTCTTCCGAATAGCGCCACCAGTCAGTGGCTGTTGCACGTTCAGACGGCGCGAGACAGGCACGAACAAAACGTGGAGGTATATCGTGACGTCAACGGTGGTCTTCACTTGCGCTTCATCCGGGCAGTTAGCAAAGGGGAACAGATTCTAGCGTGGTATAGCGACGAGTACGCGCGGCAAAGCGGAATACCAATCCTGACACCGGCAAATATCAGAGGTGAGATGACGTTATGTATAACTGGTATACGCTATTCATAATTTGCCAAATGGCATACATATCATATATTATAGAAAGCATAACCTCAGAAAATATTACAAAGTGATAGTATGGTAGTAGAGTTCCTGAAGAAGGCTGTGAAATAGGACAACAGTGTTCCTGATGCCCATCCATTACATCATGATAGCACAGGATCATTACCTCTCCAAAATTGTTCAGTAGACGATTCTACTTCTAATGTCTGTTTGCATTATGCTATGTTTTTATTGTCAGTCGAATAAACATGTTTATGCAATTTTCTATATTTGAAGGTAACCAGCAGTACGTATGCACCAACTGCAGGAAGACATTCCTCTATCCCAACAGCCTCAAGGCCCACATTCACTTTCGGTGTAATGAGCGGAAGAATGACCTCTATAAGCCAGCTTTAATGCACACGGAACCCATACTGAACGTGGCTACGACCGCCGAGTTGCCACGGAGAGCATCACTTCCACCCGTGGCAGCCTTCCTTGCTAACAGAAGTTCCTCCAATCCCGCCAAAGACTCTATACAGAACTGGCTCCTGAAGCGATCCTCTTCCCAGAAACTTCAGACCTCAGAGTTATCTGCCTTTAAACCTCACCAGAAGCTAGAAGTCAAGATAGAACCAGATATCTCCAGTCAGCCGAGCGTAACTCGACAAAGCGAGCAAGAGGCATTGAACTTGTCTGTTAGAGAATCGCAGAGTCAACCCTCCCTAGCCCAGACATCGTTGGCAGGCATGTCTCAACCCATCCAGATTTTCAACCACATCCACCCTCCTGCATTTCCAATAGCCATCGACCACACCGCTCTGAGATTGTATTACCCGTACCTGAATTCTATGCACGACCAAGCCCGGATGTGTTGCGGACCTGTGCCGATCCAGAACACCTTGCAGGAACCAAAGAACCCCTGTATCTCCCAGTTCAGTCGTCACTTGTTGATGACGACTCCAGGGCTGCGACTTCCGACTCCAGCAATGAACCCTCACTGCTACCAGAATCAGATGTCAGGTTCAATGTCGGGCGAGTCCAGTCCTCCTGCTATACCCTTCCCGTTCCCCATGCCCTCAGAGTCGGAGGGTGAACCTCTTGACCTCATCCCAAGGTCGCTCTTCACAAGCAAGTCCAGGAAGGGTCATATGTGTATCTACTGTGGCAAATTGTACTCCCGAAAGTACGGACTGAAAATTCACCTGCGCACGCATACAGGTTACAAACCTTTGAAGTGCAAGGTCTGCCTCAGACCATTCGGAGACCCTAGTAACCTCAACAAGCACGTGCGGCTCCACGCTGAAGGAGACACTCCCTACAGGTGCGAGTTTTGTGGGAAGGTTCTGGTAAGAAGACGAGATTTGGAACGCCACGTGAGATCTCGGCATCCAGACGAAGTCGACAAAGTCGAAGCGAAGGAGATTGGAAACGTTGCCGATACTACGACAGTAGACAGCACGGATACGACGGACAGAGAAATCGTGGTCACGTGATGGCACTACGTTAAATTCTCGTAAACGATCTCATAAATACATTCTGTGACATTGATTTGGACATGCTGTATGGACATGTGACAGTCCGGTACATATTTGCAAGGAAATTTATCTCAAATGTAACTTCTAGTATGTATGTGAATAAACAGTGACACCATGCCTTTACACATACTTTTATTACAATAGCTTCAACAAAACATGCATTTTAACTGAATAATTACCGGCTTGTAACTATATTTGTATAAACAGGTAAATACGTACATAAATATCTTAACACCTGGTAATTAGAGAATTAGTGTGTTACATATACTGTAATATAACCCTCGCCCATCACCAATTAAAGGAGAGAAGTGGTTACGTGAACATGGTCAACAAAACATGCATTTTAACGGAACAATGACCGCTTTCGTCTTTGTATCTATCTTGTATATATATTAAAACTTGGGGAAAAAAACCCTGAAACGTCATGCGCAAGTGGGTTAATAACATTCGACCCAGATACATGTATACACAATCATGTAATAACACAGAAATTACTATTATGAGCTCAACTTACATTGAATATACATACTAATTTAATACAAAATGTCGGAACTAATCACTAGATTAGTGCCATTCTTCTTCCCTTGCATCTGCAAGATCTTGAAGAATACCTGGAACCTGTAGATGTTAGAAATTCTTCGTTGTCCAAATGATATAAAGCTACATATATATGTACAAAAAGGCTACTGGCTCTTAATTAATTTTGTTGAGTATATAAACATTTCAAGCTTATTACCAACACAACCTGTATGATAACAGTGTCTTACTATAAGTTTCGCATATATCATCACAATTAGGCTATGATGTAATAAGTCAAAACTGTATGATCAACCATATCATAATACATGTATATAGTAAGCGTAACATCAGCGCTAGCAGAAGAATACAAACATCAGAAACTGAACACACACAACAAAAATAAAAAATAAATATTTGGTAGGCCTACACTTGATTAAATATGAACAATAATTTGTAATTTGAGTGATTTGAGCTACATGGATTTACATCACACCTGTACGAAACGGCTTAACATCTTAGGGTACCTTAGTTATGCCACTTCCTACAGAAGATCCATAGTAACTATAGTAGGCCTACCCCTCCCCTCCCCCTCCACCTCCCCCCCCCATACACAATCCCCCCTCCCTTCCCCGGAATATTATGTTCACCTACAACAGCGTGTTGGATTTATAGGACTCTTGTATCACCAATATGACCAATGTGTTGGAAGGAAATTATACCTATGGACATTTGTTAACGCAATAATTAAGCTGTTAATTTGTTGCTATAAATCGTCGTGCATATTCTTTTACAAGATTAGGCCATAGTTATTTGATTCCCTGGTTTACGGATCCGCCGACCGGTTTGTTCTCTTCAATTTTGGAAAATAAAAAATAATATTTTTATTATATTCCGCCGACAGTATATTGGTCTTTAAAAAATTATAATAATATATGGTGAAGGAACAGTTGTATAAACCATCATTGAACAGGAACAAAGATTGGTTACCGGTAGATATATCTATAACAAAAGTCTAATTTATAATAATTGTGCATTATTGACAGCTATATTGATCAACTATATTTATTTTCTGTCAACCGACTATTCACAATCTCCAATTATTATTAATTTAATATTGGACCCGACCGACTGGCCAACATATCAAATTATATTTACTTATATTTTCCACCGCTCGAGCAAAAATCATCACAGAAAAATCCGTAAACTAGGGAATCCAATAACTATGGTATTATTAGTGTGCATCGTTCATAACACATATGATACTACTTAACTCTGCTATAGGCCTACTAGCGTTTAATCTAAAATAGCAGACTGGTAGAGTTACACGCATGTATAAACGGTCACACCTATTGTACATGAAGAATCTTCCGTATTTGAATCCAAAGCCTACATTGTCATATACTTACAGGTTTCTTTCTTTATGAAACGGTGGTGTTTACCTTTTCCTATTTTGGCACAGTCAATACTTTCAAGACATACAATCACAGATATATTTATGATCGAATTGGACTGAATTTTGAGCACATACTAAACTTGTTATACTGAACGTGACTGTTGTTCACATAATACATGTTCACGGTTGGTGGGAATCTTTTGTACATCTACAAAATTCAAGAACAATTAATTTTGGAATGAATCATGTATTTTACATCTTCTTCGAGTTACTCCCCTTCTACTCAAGGCAACCCTAATTTCTGTAGGGTGTTCCCCAAACATTGCTGTTAGGGCTAATAACTAGAAGATTATCGAATAATGAATCCTCTATCACGTAGTATACTCACAAAATGTTATTACAGTTCGTTTCGCGTAAAATGATTATGATTTACTAGTATATATACATGTTTATCATGCCAAACAAATCAAGAACGAGTTCAATTAGGTCTACTATAGGGTGTGAGAAATAATAAGCTGGTTGAAAAAAAGGACACTGATGTGTCAAATGTGCATAGTGTCAGTTATAAATTAATTAATTAATATATAACTGTGATTGCATGTATACTTTAAATGTGGCTGGACAAAACCGACAATACTGTTAATAAGCGAACAATAATGAGCCAGCGGTTACAATTAGCATAGCAGTCCCCTAACCCACGCTAACATACCCAATACCTAAACGCAGACAATCACAAATATCGACCATCGTTTTAATGAAACTAAAAAAGGCAATGTACAATCATGCAACACATACATATCATCGGTTAGCGATCTACACGAATAGCTTGACCTCTCCACGGTAGGGGAGAATCTTTGGCATCTTTCCAAAAAGAACACCTATTTTGTAACGTAGCATACATATAGAGTTACATCCCTTAATCAACTTCCTGTCATATCCAATGCAATCTCTCGTGTACAAAGTAAAGAGAAACAGCTCGAAGATGTTTCGTTTGTTTTGTGTAAAGTTTTAATAGGTATAATAGCTACTTCTCCGAATTCAGTTAAATCTGAAAATATTCATAACAAGTGTTACAGGAGTATTAAGCATCAGGTTGAAAAAAAGCATTTGTAGACACATTAAAAGCTGCTATTTTCAGACAAAATGTCTTCTGATAATTCCATAGGTCAACTAGCTGTGATTGTATGCGTTTAATTAAGGTATATTATGAGCACAAGTGGCAAATTTGGATTCCATAGTGCTCCAAAACGTCAATTTCTACCGCTGGTTTCCGGGGAAAGGAGGGGGTCCCAGTCTAACTCATAAACGCCCTGACTGTCCCTCTAACCCTTGACCTGCATATGGGGCACTCCCTGAGTGCCGGGGCACATTCTGCGCAGCATGAGAGGTGCCCGCAAGGTAGGAATACGATGCTGACCTCGTTGTCCATGCACACCTTGCACACAGTCTGCTGCCTCAGAAGCTCGTTCTCCACCAGTAGGGACGCGTCGTCTGAAACACGTACGTACATGTATTTAGTATCTAATGGTTAATAATCTCTATATACATTCATCAACATTAATCAGGAGCCGACAGATAATTTGCCCGGAAGATTTCTACCAAATTTCGGAACTCAGCATCAGGAGTCTGGTTCCACTCTTGGAGAGTACACGAAGAGTGTAGATGTTTGGAACAATTTCTTCCAAGTTAAAATAATATATGTGTATATAATATAATGTATATGTTTAGAAAGGCTACTGATATATTATATATACACACATTTAATGTCATTGAACGTGACGGGTATTTAAGGACTTTGAACGTGACGGGCATAATTACTCGTGTAATATGCGTTTTAGTCTAGTTTACTATATGAATGCGTACTCTATACTATAGGAATCCGAATATTTATAATAACATACGATCTCATATAGTTTTATGACTTATTATTATTTTATTATAAATATTTTGAGTGCCGTACCTTGCCGTAATGTCCTTGAATCAAGGGTATGTAATTAAAGGTCCTTCAACGATATGTGATAATGCTTCGTGTACTTAGTATCCGATAGAACATTGAATTCAATCTAACATTGCTTTGACACGATGATAACATATTTAAATATTTTATTTATCACCCCAAAACTGACCTTTAGTTTCACTGTTCTTGTCTTCAAGTTCAGTCGGTTTCGCAATGTTTTTGGTATGGACCGAGGGTATAGGAATTTCTGTTGCATCTGAACGGAAGTAAGTAAAGACATTCATATGAACACAACATTGAAGTTCTACTGTCATACTATAGTTCATTCTTGAAATCCGCACCATAATCACTTACTTAACATTATCACACATACACACACACACACACACACACACACACACACACACACACACACACACACACACGCACGCACGTTATAAATACATATTACTGTATACTTATAAATACATACTACGGTATACTTATATATACATATTACTGTATACTTATAAATACATACTACGGTATACTTATATATACATACTACGGTATACTTATAAATACATGCTACTGTATATTTATACATACATACTATTTCATTGTCAAGCTCTGTTAATGGTACCATTTCATGATCCCGTGGGAGCAGTTCTTACCATAAATACCAATGACAGTTCTTACCATAAATACCAATGAATTAAATCGTATCTCCGATAACCCTGAACGAAGTTATTGAAATTTCCCCAAAAATATAATGAATCATCCTAGGTGTGTAGACGGAAGTTCAAGGACTCTATTCTTGGTTACAAATAAATATCAAATAGTCTTGCGGGAAATTCAAAGCTAAACATTGTATTCTGACAGTGCACAGTGCATGTTCTCTCTTCTGGTTGGTTACAAATAAATATTAAATGTCTTGCGGGAAATTCAAGGCTAAACATTGTATTCTGACAGTACACGCGAAACAGTTAATTCAAATACGATGTCTAGCAGACAGCAATGCTTTGAATTTCCCTCAAGACTATTTACCAAGTATACCTGGATACAACATGTTAAATCCAGTTTAAGAAACTCTTCAGCAGCGCAGCTGAGTCCTCTCTCCGATAATAGTGTTTTAAATATTCAAATATTCCAATATATTTGCTAAGACCACCAAGTATATCAGAATACAAAATATTCAATCCAGTTTAAGATGTCATCGTCAACCCATGTAGCCGCGATGTAGTCGTTCATCTCATTAGCTCTGATGAGATTCGGCGTTGTCTGGCTTCCAGCCAAGCATCTTGAACTCATCTCCTCATCCCCTCCCGGAATACAACCCATTTATCCGGCTGGCAATGTGTACCATGGCGGCAGAGTGAGTTGTCTCCCCGTGTGTCTAATTTGAAACCAACCAATTAAAACATGCGTGATTAAGTCCTACTGTACATCACAACATCCAAAATCGCGGCAAGTTCGCTGGCGGCAAATTCTGCATTGGACAGTGCTCGACACCATTGTTGTGGCTGACAAAGTAGGTGGAGCTTATACATGTTAGGGCGAATCTAATTGGACTATCAGTGCCGACAATAGCGCTTTGATCTGGCTGTGCCAGGAAATCTGACCGCAAGGGGTCTAACGATTACATAGGAGTTAGATCACGTGGCCTAGGGAACATACTTGAACTTGACTGATGGAGGAAAAGTAGTCCAGCTGCTCTCCAGATCCATATCTTCACAGTTGGACCTTCCTTGTACTTGTACGCAAGTCCGAGATGCTTTGTCTTCCTCTAGATGACATTCGAGAAAGACTGCTATACAGCGCAGATGGTAGCCATCTCGAAGTCGGTCTGGATGCATGCTTGACCCAAGAGACAATTGAGCAACTACTGGACGTGTGCCTTCAGAGTGTCAAAGATCCTGGTGTACGTAGCAATCTGACGGCCATGAAGCAAGGCGTATATAAATAAGGGGTATGTATGTCCCTTTTACGCGAGCATCCAGAACGTACAGATAGTTCCACGGCTGCGGACACCTAGTAAACGTTCTGTCCACGTAGATGGTATCTGCTTCTTGAAGGAGTGTCAGCTGGTCGTCGGTTTAGTACCCGACCATATTGTCTTCGTCGCCATCGCTGAACAGAAGGAACCGATTCCCATCATGTCTGTCCATGGTTCTGGTAGTGCTGGTATCATCGTCCTTGTCTGTACATAGCGCTCTTTACACTGGGGAATGAGGGAAGGCTGGGGATGTCGTTGTCGTCTTCCTTGTCTAGTTCGCTGTTTTATGCATTGGTGTGGTCTCTGATCGAGCTCTCTTCCTCATGTTGCTGATGAACCGGACTGATGAACCGGACTAATGAACCGGACTAATGAACCGGACTGATATAGCATTGGTGGAATGGTGATAGTGTTCAAAACTGTTCCTAACAAAATCCTCTAATTAATAGTCCATGGCCTCGAGATGACTAAACCATTTTGACCAGGATGTTATGCTTATCCATGTCTTGTTCATAAATCCCCGTTCAAAATTCAGTTCAGCATGAAATCCATCCTCTACCAACAGCTCGTACGATATTCAGCGTTATTACAAAAATGTTTCGTAACCGCGGCCTAATCAGTTGACCATGTCTGCCACGAACAGTATAAAACAAACATAAAATTCTCAGGGTAAAGGCAGTCTCACTGGTTAGTATGTATACGATCTACCAGTAGGATTGCTATACATGTATAAGCGTCTGTGATATACTAGCGCCCTGACAAGGCAGCACGGTTTGCGAGGACATTGCTGACTTGATTACCACCAACAACATAGACATTCTGGTTCTCACGGAAACATGGCTGAAGACCTCAGGTGACGAGTCCATCATCGCGACTTTGACCCCCTCTGGCTATCGCTTCCACCAAGCTGCAAGACAATCTCGGGGTGGAGGTGTTGCGATTATATTTCGTGACTACCTTAACATCAAGATAGTGCCAAGTCAGTCACCATCCCCCGCGGCCTACGAACACATCGAGTTTCTGGTGAAGCACGCCAAGACGGCCACTCGTGTCATCGCACTGTATCGGCCACCACCGTCGCGGAAAAATGGACTTACCATCGCCATGTTCACAGATGCATTTTCTGGAAACGACAAACCAAACCAAAGGCAGACTTGTGATCCTCGGGGACTTTAACATACACTTTGATAAGCCTGACAACCCGGACACCAAGCACCTGCTGAAGCTGCTCGACCTGCACAAGCTGCGCCAACACGTGACTTGCCCCACGCAGAAAGCCGGCCACATCCTAGACTGGGTGCCCACGCGGAGCACAGAGGACGGTGTGACTGGCACAATTAATGGTTTCAGACCTTAGTATTAGTACTCAATGTATAAAATACGTATACTTACAACTACGCTGATGTTGTTTCCGTGCATAATAGCAATTTGGTAGACACGTCCATTCAGATAGTTTTCATAGCGCAAGTAAATGACCATTCGTACTGGTCACCCTTTCCACAATGACTAGTACATGCCATCACGAGTGCATAGCACGTACTCATTCTAAACGGAATCGCCTGTTTTTGTTTCAATAACAGTTCAGCACAGTGTTTATGACAGGCAGCTAATTAGAACTAATAGGCTTTTGTTTACGCCTAATTCAGCTTAACGTAGGTGCTGGCACATGTGTCTCGTAAAACAATGAAACCGTACCGTCCACATGTTAGCAAATGCTAGTATATATTTAAGCATCACCACACTAATGTGATTACAAATAATACCTAGTGCTTCCGAAGACAATGAATTATTTGATATAAATAAGTTAGAATGTGTCATTGTATGTGCTGATTGACGAAGGTATGCATGCTGTATAAATACTTAGATATATCGGCGCTATCAAACAAAACCTCTTCCTCATACATGTATTGAAAACATAAGGCAGCCCACGTTTACCATGTGGTTATATTTATATCACCGTTTCGTCCAATTCATTTCGTCATTTTATCCAAATACATACATAAAATTGCTTCCCGCAGTCACGGTTTATTGACTGTTCAATTCGCATATCATGCCAAACAGCATTGAAGGCCTTCTCCGAATGGTGTACTGACCAATTACCTTCTGAAAGTGCTGCGAAAATCTCTGGCCTTCTGATCTGGAGAGACTTTCCTTCAGCTGCATTGACGGCTCCCCATCTGGCATAGTTTAAGTGTCCACATACAAAGTCTTAGGGAAGCATCCTGGCAAATGATTCTAGTTCCAATGGTCTGTTGTCGTCCCGTTTGGCAGCAATGTAGACCAACAAGAGCTGTGACATATCGCAGAGATAATTGCTCCACAGAAGGAACGTATCTGAGCACTCCCGTCCTTTTCCATCGAATATTCTCATAAGATCGATAAGAGGTTGTGTTGTCATCATGAATTCCTCAATGGCCGCTTTTGCACCTGCTTTGTTGTCACTGAATGAAACTGTCAGACACTCAAGACACTTGTTTATGCATTTGCAGATGTCCTCATGAGCTTCTTTAGTCAGAAACAGTTCAGAATTCTGGAGCCATGTGAAGAATGCATCCCATCTTAACCTGTGCAAGGCTTCATTCATCAACTTGTGCATTCTAACACCTCTATTGTATGCCTTACCCTTCATAATCTGGCTGACAACGGATGGCCCATAGACATTTGCCTCAATGAGAATATCTTCAAATCCACTGTCTTGCATCACAAATCCAATATCACCCATGAAGTTCATAGCTCTGTGCATCCCTCCCATTTCCATTTCATCATTTGAAAATTCTTCAGTGTTTTTCCATTTTATGATTTGAGCTTTGCTGTATATGGCTTCATCATATGTGACCATTGTCCATTCTTGGCCAAGTGCTAGAAACATAGACTGAAACTTCTTCATCATGGTGTAAACTGTGTTGAAGTCCACAGCAGGAGCTGGGATCATTCTGCAATATCCAATATTTGTTTTGGAGATGGATACGTTGTTGGTCATGATAGCATGATAAAATGACCATCCAGGTTTACTTGTGCTCTGTCGAGTAAAGTCTACATTGAATAACTTCACAGGGAATGCTTTCAAAAGGAACAATGCTTCATCTAAAGCTCTAGCATGCTCATGAACCGAGGTGAACTCATGATACCACTCCAATGACACATGTCCCAAAAGATGAGTTGGTCCAACTTTCTTCAAGCCAATCCTTGGGCAGTCGAGTAGAGATGATGTATTGATATGGGGTGGTTTTGAGACAGTGCGGGATCGTGTAGCTTCTTGACTTGTGGAAACCTTTCCGAACGTTCCAGACAGTCCTGAACTGGATTGGTACAAGACCATATTGACGACATCGTGGTGTGTACCATCTAGTGATTCTGTAGCTCTATTGAAGTTGTCTCCAGCTGCTCGAGTCACACATCCAGGTACCATATTTGATGGAACAATCACATCTTCTGACAATTGCTTCTCAGCCCAGCATGTGTCGATCCTTTGGACTTCATCATAGCTGATTCCATGGCCATGTTTACTGATCAGCTGCACTACCTCTCGAGACTGTGTCATTTGATGGAGGGATACAGCAAGTCCAACATGTTTGGGAGTTCGCAATTTCCCTCTTGATCCCAGGTAGACTACATCTTGACAAAGCGATAGTATATGACGATGAAGTGTTGGATCTGTTTCTCTTGTGGTGTTCATGTCTACCTGTTCAAAGACAGGAACATCACATGTAGACAATACCCAAAAGAAAAAGCTGTACATTTCGTTTGAGATGAGCTGCTCGGACTTTATTTCAGAGATGTCACTAGGGTCAAGAGGCTGGTGCTCAATCCCTTCATACTTTTGCCTCTCAGAATGGAGAATCACAGCTGCTTGATACAATACACTCTTGGGCGAGGATGCATTAACATTGTCACATGAAAGTATTTCTTCGATTGAATTGACATACAGTTTCTGTTTCAACGAAGCAGCCATGTTGATAACATCTTGCAGTTCAATTGTTTT
>JAUTBT010079007.1:0-13032 GCA_032361225.1 Lepetodrilus schrolli | reverse complement strand
AAACACAATCAAACAATTATGGTTTTGAAAATCACGACTGTGTGCCATCTTGCAGTCATTTATCAGAGATGAATAGCAGACTATGTTTTCAGGTCACAGAGATATGTTTTCATACTCTGCTACCGGCTTTAACAGTATTCTGTAACCAACTTGTCCAAACTGCATTCGTCCTTAGTTCTTCGCAGAGTTACTTGTTATCAGTATGTTGTAAGTTGTCCTCGCTGCTCACCTTCCACGTCTGTACTGCTCAGTGTCCAGATGATGTCCCTCCAGTACTGCAAGATCACAGATCTAGGAGCCCAGGGGATTGGAAAAGCTCTGGGCACAGCTAAAAGATACAACACCAAACTGCTGTCCCTCAGTCTGGCCGGCAACAATATCACAGACGTCGGCGTGGAACATCTAGCTACGGTACGCGTGAAGCATTGTCTGTCTATTGGTGCTCCCAACCAACGTCTTCGTCTTTTGATTCTGGACTTTGGTGCGTGATTTGGTAATCATGTGTTCTATGTACTGTAGGGACTTCGCATGAACAGAGGCCTTCTATCTCTGTCACTGGCGAACAACCAAATAGGAGACCGGGGTGTCAAAGCCATTGCAGAGGTCAGTGTACGGCAAGTTTTTCATCCTCAGTCACAGATCCAGTACCTCATTGGACATAGCGCATCAAAGAGCAGTCACTGATTCTGGGTCTAGAGGATTGTCCAAGGAACCTTTCATTAAAAAAATTAAGTCATTAATAGACTATAAAGAAAGGATTGTGAGTTAAATAGATGAATTAGTGCTTTACGTCGCAGCGGGAATATTTCACCAATACGCGACGACTATGAGATAAATTGTCATACCTAAATATGATCGTTTTAAAATATGAATATCTGAAGTATATACTATATATACTAGTATTGCAATTATGTTCTTAGTTTACTAATAAACTATTCACGTATTTCATTTTATAGGCAATATCTAGATTCGCGCTGTCGCATGAAGAGGTGGTTGAGAGACGTAAACTGCTATCTGAAAAAGAAGCAAATGACCTATTCAGATTGGCGAGTATTATCATTGTTTAGTTACGACTAAGTACATTTCTCAGTGAGGTACGTTGTACTAAATTCAACCTGAGGGCCATATCTCTCGTCTACACAGAACAAGTACACAATTAATATAGTCTGAATGTGTCACGGCCAATAGTCATATACGATTGTCTTCCGTTATCTTCGTACTTTATTTTTATTGGGGTTTTAAGTCGCTTTCAAGATTCTTTCACTTATATCACGACTTTTCAGTTTAGGGCAGGAGGAAACCCGCAACATCCGTAGCGCTGAATGTTGCAGTAAACCTGCGAGCATCGGCTGGTACTGACAAGACTATGGATGATAACTGCATTGCCACTCTACAGGCAATCCTATCCTATCAATATCACGTCAGAAAGGTAACTTCCGCGAATATTGATGCCGGGCCATAATTTGAACATGGAACCGTTGGCTCCGAAGTCCAACATTCTACCACTGCGCTACCACCCGCCCTCTATAGCCATACTGCTTACCCACTTCTTTCGTGATGTGAAACATAGGGATTGCTAGCTTATTTTGAATGATTCAAGAAACAGATTTCATACGAATACCACTGTGTCTAAACCCAAAATTGTATTTTGTACAATTTGATCTTATTTCAGCAATCCCTAGTGTGTAATTCATGCAGTAATGCAGCTTATCTAGAGCTCTGGAATAAAACAAATCAAACAAGGTAAAGTGTTGCTTAAAGAATCTGTCAGTGCACTAGTCAATACACAACATGTGAAATATATAAATATATGTAAAATAACTAACTACAAACCAGGGTCTACTGTACAGTCTCTATAACTTCTTTATTTCATTTATATATCTAATCATGCATATACAAATGCTGGATATAATACTAAAAATAAATCAAGTCTGGAACAATTGTAAGTATTTAATACTAATTTAAATTTTGTTGGCTCTACTGTATATAGACTCTGGTAGTGGTGGTGCTACTCTATACAAATTACAAGTCTTCACTGCAGACACAAAACACATGACCAATCAAATTCACATTACGTTCAGTGTCCTTAAATGGATACAATGTGAAAGCATGGAGCTGTCAATAATAATAATAATAATAATAATAATAATACTACTACTACTACTAATAATAATAAAAATAAAATCCAAGAACTCTGGATGATTTGCCATTAACTTAAGCATCAACGACATCTTTAAAAACAAAATAATGTATAGTTCTCAAATAAACAATAGAAACTACCAACTGCCGACGTAAACATGTTACTGGCTCCCTAGAGCGTTTAACATGAGCACACTGTTCAATCAGATAAGAAAATATCTATATACAGTCAACCCTCGGTATACCGCTGGTTTATGGGTCCATGAAGTACCACCCACGTTATTTCATACCAGTGTTATATGGAGAGATCATGTGTTACAGTTGTTCGTAGTGCATGTCAGCGGAAATCACTGTCATTACAGTCACAGCTCGCAGTCAACAGTCACACTTAGTTGAGTAGATGACTAGACATGCTTAAGTATAAATCAGTCTACATACTTTGATCACAGTGTCATTTCTTGCATCTCAATATTACTGGTACATTTCAAGGGAATCGTATTTAAAACAAAGCTCAATTGACCACGATTTTGATTATTGTACTTCCGGTATTAAAATCCGGACAATTTACTTATAACACGTTTGAAATTATCTCTGTGATTTTAGTGAAGAAAATGTGTTAACAATCGCTTTGTCACTGAGGAAGTCGTAGTATGTGAAATCAAAACACAACGCATGATTAATTAATCGTATACTGAAGTCGATGGGATTTGTGAACATTTATCTCTTGTAGTTCTACTTAGGCAGAGAATTCCAGAAAAAAATCACTTTCAGCTAGTCCCATTTCTTTTTACTACGCACGGCAGCCAATATTTTAGACTAACATATGGGGTCCACTGTTGACACCGCGGATTGGTAAAGGGCGTTATATCGTGGGTTCACTGTATAACAAGAATTGTGACTGTCAGATGATATCAATGACAAACCATGTGCAAAAAGATGTTTTTCATAAATAGCTTAACCATATATTTGGGAAAAAAGGACAACAAATACAATTATTTTCAAACAATATTATAGTTGATATTGAATACTAAAAATATTATCAGTTTTCTATTGCCTAAGGCCAGACAAACTTAGTTACTTGTTTTACAAATCTTTTTAATTCCATGTGTAGATGAAAAGGCAATATGTTACACAAATCATTAACAGCTTTTCCACTCAAATATTGCTTACTTTCCATTTCAATATCTTATTAACTTTCCAAGGAAATTTTCCTAGATACATGATGGGCTATTGGTCCATTGGCAATTGTGGTATGAATGAATTAGTGCTTTATGTCGCAGCGGGAATATTCCACCCACACAATTGTGGGGGGAAACATATATTGTTAAAAAACAGGGAAGTAAATTGGTCTGGCCTAAGTACATAAATTTCACAAAAACAGGTAAAACCATATAATAATGAGAAAGAAACACTGTTTCCAATATATGAGGTCTGGTCATGGCAGACAAGACCAAAGGATAAATTCTCCAATCAACATTCTTGTAAATGTGCAGAAAAACTATCACTAGAAACCACGCAAAAAAAGATTTAGTCTAAAGAAAACGATTTTCTTATTTCAGCCATAGAAATCCCTGTAGCCTAGATTGGTTGGGGTTTACATCCACTTTCAAGATTGTTTCACTTGTAGTGGATAAATTTGAAAGGCATCATAAGAGGAGATAGAATTTTATTTTAACAGTTTAATCCAAATAATAAGATGGTATTTTCATTATTATCAAAAGATTTTGTTTGCAACTTTTGTCAAGGATAAATATTGCAGATTGACCACCCTTTACCCCAAGTAATGACAGAGTTACTTCCCTTGATCCTGACTACCACAGTCAGTGTTAAATACATACACAAACACAGAGACTTCACTCACCTGCTATCACAGTGTTGATGCACTCATACAAAAGAGACATAGCTGATGTGCTGAAATTGCCATGGATATGGAATACATACTATTAGTCAATGTAATCTACAACTTCTACTTGCTAGTAAGTAGTCATCGTGTATGGTTGCAATATTCCCTCTGTGACGAAATGAATGAATGGATTAGTGCTTTACATCACAGCAGAAATATTTCACCCACACGCAACACGACGAACAGTAGAGCAATCAATCTACTTGTGAAAATGGTGGGAACGAGCAAGATATCTTATTATTTTGGTCCCCATTTTATTGAATTATAAAGGAGAATGAATTAGTTTAATGTTGCCTGATGGGAATTTTTCACCCATATTTGACGACTGATTGAAATTCGAATCATAAAACTAATAACTGCGTATAATTTTTGTGCTATACAAATATTAATATATCGTATCATACATACTGTTAAATATCTGTTTTTTCCTACTCACCTGTGAATGAGGTTTGTTAATGGTTCTATTAATTTCTTTCCCAGTCTCGGCTCAAGTGGTGTGAGCGCACTGAACTGAAGAAGAAAAAAAATAATGAATATTAGGTGAGCTGGTGACTTCAATGGCATTTAAACTGATCTGTTTATGGTTGGAGACTAACACACAACAACTACGAGTTACAGCAAGACCCACTAACCGCAACTATTACAATCATGTCAGATCGATCTGTGACTGCAGCTAATAATTTCAGGCGATCATTTGTCGTCTTGAAATATCTGCAAGTGTGCATATAGTGTTTACTGATCTGTAACGAGTACATCTGTCAACCCAAATGTATCATATTTCAGTCAAAGCTCAATCAGGCAATCTATGTACAAGCATACCCTCAGATCAAAATTTTCGAAATCACAATCAATTTATCTGCCGCTATCAATTTATCGGCAGATGCGCAATTTAACGAGAATTTAACGAGACTACAATCGTACAATCGTACCAGTTTGATAATTTTGATGAGAACCCAGTTGTTGGTTGAGCTGGTCATGAGCTTGAAGAAGAGAGGAGCCAGAGACAGATAGTTCTTGGGGTTCTTCCTGGCCAGCTCACAGATCACATTGACAGCAGCAGACTGAACGCCTGGATGGATGGGAAAACATGTAGCATAAAAATATTTTATTTATTTATTTTCATTAATTCATTTATCTGGGGTGTTGAGATTTCACATCTATCTATCAAGATTAATTCTGCAATAAATAATAAACTTGCTAACACCATCTGTTACTGAAAAATCTAGGATGATGCCTGCATTACGTGAGAGAAAATATTTCATCCTATTGAAACTGAACCAGAAAGGTTAACTTCTGAGGACATTGAGGCTTGGCTATGGGGTGGGAACAAAACCTTATTGACTCCAAAGTCTGACCATCTTTCATTGCACTACCACTCACAGTTTTTAGCCAGTTTGATATCAAGGGGTAGGTTCCACAGAACAGGAACATTGTGAGAGAAATATCTGGAGCTGGAGTGTATGGGACAAGAGGTTTAGATAGATATGTAGGGCTGGTGTCGTGAAGACCTCGGTGTGCAATGCATCCATATTCTGCCTATCTGCGTTTGAAGAAAGGGTCGTAGGTAGTCTGAGCTTAAATAGAGGTTTAATTAATTTCCCGTTATACTAAAAGCATGGCGCAAGCCCGATTATATTCCAGGACTATGGTACGACCCGTTCGTGAAACGCAGGCCCACATTAGTGGAGCAAGAGGACTGTCCTGTCCTGTCCTACCGGGATCAGGGTCCTCAAGTTTCTCTTTTAGCCGAGGGAAGGCCGGGCGTAAAGCTTCAGGAAATTTAAGGAACACTTTATACATGATCAACACCCCCTTCTTCCGCAGGTATGGCCGAGATGAAGTCATCTGTAAACCGGAACATGAACATTAACATTATATAACAATCCTGAATTAAAAGTTCTGGGTAGCGTTCCACAGAATGATTGTAGCCCTCTGAGAGTTGTGTTTGATCCAATTCACAAAACCTGTGTATCCGACTCTCTCTTCAAGCAAATACAAAAATGATGCAAAAAATCATGTGTGAAATACGAGTTGAAATTTGTCCCAAGGATCATTTGATTACTTGATTTACAAACCTCGGGCAAACCCTGTGTATTGCAAATTATGACTCCCTTTGGACAATGATCAGGCTGTGGGACAATTATTAAATCAATGTAATTATTGTAGTGAAGTTTATGCTATTCATCATTTTATCACTGGTATCTGGTAATGGTCATTCTCTAGAACAAAACCATCATTGTTCGTTATGTTAATTTTTGTATTGAATTTTAATGCTATTCAGCATTTTCTGAGTGGTTGCGAGCACTCACCAGGGTCATGATGTCGTTGGCGAGGTCACGTGCCAGATCAGCGGTTATGAAACACGACAAGCCACTCAAGGAAACACCTGCGTCGTACATATTCTGACTACTGAGATCCTGTAAACAAACAATAGTTGTACTATTTCCATATAATGAAAAATGAGAAAAAGAATGGAATTGAGTAATTATAAATATTTTGAATATTTGAAGTATTAGAAGTTTTGTTAAGCAGATTTTTGTATTAACATATAATTAGACACATAAATATTTATGTTTATTGTTGTATTTTTATGGTGAAAATATTCCTTTAAATTCATTTGTTTTAGACATCGCTGTACTTTACCTTTCTAATCATATTAGTTGTCAACATGAGGACATCTGTGTCGTCATGGAAACTCTGTGATGCGGCTAAATAGCCAATACGCTGGAAAGAGAAAAACAATATTATGCATGCATAATATTTAACAATTTCATTTCTGAGAATTGCATCAATCCACAAGATAAAAGTAATGCTATCATAACATTTAAAAAGCACTGACAAAGCAGAGGATATGCCTACTACTAGAAGTTTACACTCATACCCTTTATACACCAAACACTTACTTTTATGGTAAATTTGGTGGAACTCATCACTTCTATAATATTGAAGGCAGCCCAGCTGATGTCATACCCAATGAGTTGCAGCTGGAATAGAAAACCATTCGAAATACATATAGAATGAAGGCTTAATGTTGTTGATCCATGTCTTACAAATAAAATAGAATAATACAGAGATGGAAATTAACACTAGCCCATCAGACAGTCATTTCTCACAATCTTAAAGGAATGGTGCTCGGAGAATTTTCACATATTATTTCATTTAATAAATTTTAAAAAAATGTAAAATACATCAAACATTGTAGTATGTCGAAGCACATTCTCGGTCCCGATCAATTCCTTTTTTAATTATCATTATTTAGATCCCTCCGTGTCGAATTTGTAATAAATTACATACGTTAAGTCGAAGTGAAATTCACTTGAACATGTGACCATCATATCGTATAATTTGCTTACATAGGTGAGCTTGTTGACGGCATTGGACTTGATGGCTAGGTTGTCCTGTTTCAACTCCTGTTTGATCTCGTCCATGCATTCTGCTATGTACTTGGACTGCAATGGAAAACACAGCAATATTATAATATTATGAATGTTAACATTAAATATGAATTCAATCATAAAGCCATGAAATTCAATTGTTTTTAAATAATGTATTGCACAATCTGTATGCATTCACAATGTGTAAGCAACTAAAATTAATAGAACACGTCCATAATAATATGTTAGAACGTATGGACAATAATTACCAGGTATGATGAAGTGATGAAAAATGGAAAGACACATTTCCACGTGAGATGAAAGAACACACTAGCTGTATGGTTAAAATTACTGCATTAAATGGTTAAAAGTACTGCACACTTGAGAGCAGAAATTTCAAAATATTATTTTTAATTACTCCCATTTAATATATAATTATTAATTTAGCTTTGAGGACAGTCTTCTAGTGACATTCCTCCGATATTACTGTGTGATGAATGCCATGTTGACCATATCATGTTGATTGAATCTCATCATCTAATCCAGGATGTGTCGATGTTGGATTCACTATCAGATTGACAAAAGCTAGTTATCATAAATACAGGAGTGCACACTATATACATGGTACACCACCACGAAACAATTTAAGATGTCCCTGATAATCAGTCAAATATCTATTAATTCTATGACAGATATTTCTTATCATTGTACATGCTATTGTGAATAGACTGTGTCATATCAGATAATGGAGGAAATGAACTCTACATACCGGTATATGAATGAAATTATGCATGGAAACTACACATTTTGACACTTGCGACTTAAGAACACAACACTATTGTGTATTTTCCAACTAATCGTTATACCTAATAATAATCATAAGGGTCTGTATACTGTTAATTAATTACAAGTACTAGTTTTTAAATACTACATGAGAACTTCAATGTTTATATCTAATTTTGGAAACGAAACATGCGAAAATTTGGGGTGAAGAACATCAAGTTGTTTTACTATCAAATCCTAAAGCAACGTCAGGTATTGTTTGGATGTTGTAGATACCAAAACACAACCCAGATTATTTTATTGCTTGGGAATATTTCACCTATATACAACTACAATATGTCCAGAATGTATCCTCCATTGATAGTTTTTGCCATGTTTATTCAGATCCTAGTAAACATTACGACCTGTGATGATTTGCACCAATTCACTGATGCATATTGATGTACTGTTTATCCAAATAACCTATACAATATGGTAGCTAAAACATATAACACTAACAGTAGTCATAGTAGGAGTACTGCGTTCAATAACAGATTCTCATTTTTTAAAGCTTAAATATACGTTTATCAGTTAATAGTATCCATAACATTTTTATTGGAGTATCACATCTCCATACAATATTTATATTTGTACATGTCCCTTTAAAAGATAATTGGCTGAAGAAAAGTAAGATTAGACTTGTTGCACCAAAAAATAGACTAATAGATCATTAGATTATAAAACCTAAATATATGTCATGTAGAAAAGCTGTTAAATGTTAGGTAATTTCATATGTATTGATTTTGTTGGCAAAGCTGTTAGACTATGCAGCATCTGGGCTAGACCATGTCTCCTCAACTGATTTAACACAGTTAATACTAATAGTTTTATTTGCAAAATAAAAAGAAATATTGATCAACATGACCAAAGATTTGATAAACTTTTCATTCATTGCCTGTGAGCGAATTATTGTTTTACGTCACAGCGGGAATCTTTCACCCAAACGTGCCAACATTGCCTGTGAAAAATTGAGGCTGAATTCGCTAAAACAAATAATGTTCTGCTGATGAAAAATTGAGTATAAGCAATGAACGCGACTCAGATTCTTCAAGTTTCACGATTATTCAGAAAATGTGATTCTGTCCAGGTATCATGTTAGCACAATCTGATAATAAATATGCATGAATTAAAAAGCAACATTCTGCTGTATATATGTGTGCTTTATCATTGTCACCTAGACCAAGCTTAGACTAAATAATAGATAATGGAATATTACATCTAATATTATTATTTATTTATGTATTGCTTTATATTGTGCAAGATTAATTCACCCATTATTAGTCGTTTTATAATGTGGGATTATGCAACCGATGATTGATCGGTTGGGTCCATCCGATAGTAACCGATGATGCGATTACAAAATCCCAACCGATTCCCAACACTACCCATTATGTGATGACATAGTATTTAATGAAATTACTAGTTCATGACCCCCTATGAAATCGATGATCATTGCCTCCTTAACAACTGTCAAGGCTAAATTACAGAACATTTTGCTGTTTTCATCTGCAGTATCAGAATTTACATCAGAGAGCTTATAGACGTTTCAAGAGAGAAAATATCTGCCCACAGTAGACGAAAGTGGTTCTATCTTGGTGCTAACTGAGTTGTTTGAACGTGGAACTAGAATGCATCTCTCTCTAGCAAAATTATAATCTATACAATGGCCACAGCATAATTTCATGGACGGATCACATAACATTTTGAGTGATATGATTACAGCCTGCAGTTTTAAAATTTCACCCTGTACACGTGTGAATTTGAAGTTGATAACAGCGAGCGAAGCTAATGTCACACAGGGAGGTGTGAGCTCACACTATAGATGACGCATATTATTACGTGGCAAATGTGTAGTACCACAGTGAAAATGTAAACAAAAGCATACAGTACTTGAGGTTGAAAATTCTTCGCCAAGCAGAAGTGACAGATGTGTGATGTCACTGGGGACCAGTTTCCCGATACACGAACGACTTGCGCAAGACAAGTAAAAATGTACTTGCTACATGGACAGTTACCAGTCAAGGCAGAACCACGTGATAATTGGTTTTCCAAAAGCTTAAATTACGTCACAGACTTGCAGACTTGCGCAGTATGGTTTAAGATGACGTCACAGCTAGACTGGCTCCATTTTATATTTGTGCCGCTGGGCTTTCTGTTAATATATACGGATGCCAGTTATAGTGACGTCATGTTAAGATGACGTCACAGTCAAGACGCCATATGTCAGGGAGACGTCATATTCGAAGCGACACCATTAACTTGTTCCTTTCAGAACGATAATAACATAAACATGCACAGAAAAATAATAGGGCCTCAAATACTGTACATGCTTCTAATTCCATAAACTTCCCTAAGATGTTCATTTTCTCAGTATGTTAAAATGATCTACATGAAGTAAAGTGCTGGTTCCATTCATGGGTTTCCACGGGGCTATTTTAAGAGTTCGCGCATCAACTGTCAAATTTGGAGCCACATGCCTCGAACAATTTATGCTGATCTCGGCAAGTAACGCAAAATGTCGTCCTATCAAATTCCAAAGGCATAATTACAAGTTGATGATGTGTTATAATATGCAATCTTTCAATGTTTATAAGCATACTTTCATAAATAAATATTTTGTTCTTAATGAAAAACAAAGTGTGCTGTACGATATTAGAAGCAAAACAAATCCTGAATAGAAATAATCCATGTAATCTGTACATAGCATGTCAAGTTGGCTTTTTTTTCTCCATAATTTCTTGCTTATTAAAAATCATACACTCTCAAAATATCAGTTTATACACTATGATACATAGCACACACACACACACATACACATATATATATATACACACACACATATGTATTTTTTATTTTATTTAGAATGATGCTCATACAATTTAAGAAAATATAACCCTTCATTCTATGCACATTATTCAAATCTTTCCATATGTGCATAGATAACTTGCAGTGATTAACACTAACAGTATTGATCACTAGTCGTCATAATGATAACATATACTGTAAAACACTTATATTTCGCGCGGACTTATATTACGCGCTATACGCGCAGACAATTTGCGCAAAATTATAGTCCGCGCGAAATATGAAGTCCTATGTTTACTTATTGAAGCGGATGTATTACAGTACGATGTAATTAATACTAATGAATGGAAAACACAACATAGAAGATACGATTGAATTATTTAATTAAACTAGTATTAGTCTACGCTTACCACTCAAGTGAAACATTACAGCGGCAATCACCACTTGAGTAAAACGTTATAAGCGGCAATCAACTCTGACCTCGTTTTGCAATCACGTGATGCAACAACTAGTATAATAGTCCCGGTAAATTAAGCAATCTAATAATGTATGTCTACTATTTCATTGTTACTCGTGTGTATCTATCAAACTATCATATAATTAGCTTGAGAATGTATTTCCTGTCTATGAATCCGATTCATTTCTTCTCAACTAATCTTGTTAACCTTGATAAACAAAAGTCTTTACAACTACTTCCGTTCGTAATCGCTGGTGAGCAAGTTAGTTATAGTAGTACTCTTGTTCATTATGTGAGTGAATATTTTTTGGGTGGCAAATCCGCGTTATTTAATTCCTGTGAATATGTCAATTATAGCATTTGTGCGAAATTTGCGTCCGCCAAAATTTCCACTAGTCCTTAGGATTCCTTCAGCATTGGGCATTTTGGCTCGGATTTGTGTATTTGATAATTTTGGTAATTAACTTGAAAACTAATCTCAGTTTGAACAAATACTTACAGATAGAATTAGAAAGTATAAACAAATACTGTACAGTATTACAAACAGGTGTACAGTATTACAACCATCCTGGTTACTAACTTTAACTACATATTTGAATATGATTCGTTGTTGGTAGTGGTTTACATTTTTGAGTATCTGATTGGATAAGCTTTCAGACGATATGCAGCAACTATAAACTGGTTGCAGTTTGAGGATGGACGATCTATTCTTGTCCAAAAGTGTATGGTATTAGGGACACTGACTATGTGTGCGTGTGTGACAATGAATATGTAACAATAATTATATTGAATAATAAATAGTATAACGTCAGCGGTATTCACAAACACACAAGGCTTTGCCTTAGGTCATATTACTTGGATATGGAACAATCACTTTAAATAATTTTAAGAAACATTTCATTATCTTGACTCATGATGCACAATACATAATTAGATCATGATTTATGCAAAACATCATTCAAATAGACTTATTAGATATATAATTTATGAGTATATATGATCAGATACTACTAATTACATTATCTAGCTTGTATATAATTTTAAAACAGAAGTTTAGAACATTAATCTTGCCTAACTGCGATCATGTGTTCTAAGCCGCTTAGTCGGGATTATCGACGTCATTTGACAGGTGCCTGTTTACCTGCTACCGGTGTCAGATCACATATATGACGTGTGTCGATTTGTGAATGCAATTTATGAATTTAGGTCGTATTGAATATCTAAAGATTGGTGTCATCAGTCGAGAAAGAAAGAAAGTGGTATGGTAAACACTCGGCAACATGACATATTGTGCAAAGTGAACCTGCCCACCTCATTTTCCTTGTGGTTTCTTATTCCCCGAACAAGATCTTGCAGATTCTTGTCAAGGACCCTCTCCAGGGTACCTTTCACCTTCTTGAGTGCCATAGTTTTCTAATTCCGGCTAAAACTAACTCTCATTTCGTTGTCATATTGTCATAGATTTATTTAATATCCATCCCTGATTAGGATGAATCGTTAACACACAAACGAGTCTCATCCAACATGGCTTC
>JAUTBT010078996.1:0-13034 GCA_032361225.1 Lepetodrilus schrolli | reverse complement strand
TGTGTGTGTGTGTGTGTGTGTGTGTGTGTGTGTGTGTGTGTGTGTGTGTGTGTGTGTGTGTGTGTGTGTGTGTGATTCGTGGTGACTCGCCCCGGGGCCAGCGCACTGTACGTCTTGTAGTCCTCGGGCCGTGATGACCCGGAGCATCTCCTGCCAAAACAGATTGGAGATGTTGAGATTACAAGGTCAAAGTGGTTCTCCTACGTAGGGCCAGATTCACAACAGAATATCCACACTATAAGTTAAGACCTTTAAAAACGGCCATGTCTTTCACAGATCTTACGTATAGTCTTCGATTATGTGGCCATTGCCATCATGGTTCATTGCTGTCTTGTTTGTAAATATATATTCAACAATAATGTCATGTACCTGTACTACAGTGGTAAATGAAAGTGGTTTTTAATACATTGGAAAAGACTTGCAGAGCTGCAAGGGAATTATTATCAGACAATCCTATCGGCAATCCAAACGCAAATTATAGCAAATGTATGGGAAAGCGGGAATTAGTGATACGTTATTATGGATTACTGCTGCAAAAAGTACATGTCTTGAAGTTACCACGGCGTACATCTCTGTAGTCTGCCACATTGTGACTTCCGCTACTTTATGCGTTACACTCGACGGAATGGACTGATATTCGGTGTCTGCTAGGTAGAGAATACAGAAGCACGTGGCCATCTCGGCTGTCTTTTGTCCTGTAACATTTATGTCTAATGTTAGTCCTACCTGAATATTGTCGACATTATTTAAACCCTTGGTATATTTTGATCGAGTAAATATCTACATTTAAACTCGGTACATTATATTTTATCAATTACAAATTTATTTTTTTTAAATAGAAAATCATGTTACGGATCCCTCCAGGATGCTAGACGTCGCCCAATCGATGTAACTGGGTGTCCTGCAGGGAAGCCTCCAGGACACGCTATACACATGTGTTCTACTACTAGGATCCTGACCACGGATCCGTAAAAGGAAAGATCTTCAATATTTTAGTGAACTTACATCAAAATTTAAAGGCAGTTTCATGTAGTTTATTGATGAAAGTTTCAGATGGGACCGTAAATATTGTTGACCTAATTTTGTCAGTATGTGTTGACTTTGAATGGCAATTACTCAAAACAATACCTGACGACTTTAGCCGGGTTATCCCAGAGAGGGTCACATTTGTATTGCATTGTGCTGGCATATGTTGACCGACCAGTTGTTTAGTCTTCTTGGAAGTATATGTACTCTTCGTATGACTCAGAAATATGTGATAAACAAGAGATATCCTGTACTGTATATATACATTTACATATACTGAGCCAAAAAAGAAACTTGATTTAGACTAAATCAGACTATGAAACGTATTTAATGAAGGTAACAAATTGCAGTTTTCTGTTATGTCAATTATTTAAACAGCCTTGTCTCTCATCACTGTATTTGGTCAATTACTCACTACGTGACGGTGAGATTACGTCAAAACCTGACGTAGGTATTGGGGCGTCTAGCACCAAGACATGCAGAGTGCGACCGGTTCAGAATGATTTGCCGGGTGACCCAACCCTTGAACAATTCCGAGAGATGATGATTGGGCGATCACCGCGATTGCATAGATGACGTAACCGTATTTTGTCCATCATCCATACGTGACCTCACTCGCATTGCTCATGATCGTGGAAGATCTCCTGTTGATTCTTAGTTAAGTACGGCCTAGACTGTTGGCCGCAACCAAACACATCGCACCACTTCCTGTACGGTTTTTGCAGCTTCCAACCTGCGCATGGCGCGTTCACGGTCGATAATCGACATTCTAGGGATTGTAAAATCGTTGTTTTCTGCAGATTTGTATATGTTTTCTGTGTGCCATGAACCATAGGCGTATTCTCACGTGAATGTGAAGCCCATTAAATGGTCACGTGATGCTCTACACGCCCATTTAATACTTTACACAAAGGTGTCCATACATGACAACCGTTTTGGATAACTGAATATTCAATGTTTGGAAAGACACGCCAGCACATGGGCTAGACATACTTTACCAATAGATATATTTTATTCTGCAGTGGGTTATTATGAGGAACTTAAGTTTCTTTTTTTGTTTGTTTTGTTCAGTATATATGTAAGTGTGTGCCAGTACGAGGTCATGACAAACCTGCTCCCCTCATTAAGATGGTCCCCTCTCGCCTGAGGTGGCGCGGTAATAAGACCCAATACAAACTATTAGGAGGAATTACTGTCATTAATAGATATGACCTTTTCTGCCTCCTGTCTCACGCGCCATTTTCCACCTGACAGGAGAAACTTCTAGCCAGTGATTCCCGATCAAACGATCCTTCTACTTGGCCGACAGCGGAAATGTGACCATCTCCAAATTGTGGTCACATGACTGGCCACATGCACTACCGGGGGTAAAAATAGGAACAATTTTATAGCTGCAAATACAGGATCAAATACTTGTATAGGAAGAAGTGTGTATACTGGTATATGTTACTAGAATCAAATATAGGAATAGGTATGTACGTTATAGCTGTAAATATAGGATAAAATATACGTCGATTGATATTATAATATAGTTCAACATTAACGGAAGTATCAGATGAAGTTTCATTGTATATATTAATATAACGTATACAAGATACTGTAATGATGCGTTCTGCATAATACCGAAACTCTTCCAAATACTGTAGTTTATAATTGTAGCCGGTGTGATGTAAGATGCTCGTACTGGTCTTACCCCACTGGATCAGTTGGTAGAGCGTTGGACTCACAATCCAGCAACTCGTGTTGGAATCCCAGGATCGGCAGAGGTCCTCTGTTTCATATTAATCAAGAACATCTATATTACAGTTGCTATTTAATATTAGTGCTGATACTGTGAGGTCTACCAAGTGCTCACATACAACTGAAATACAATTATTGTGAAACTTGACTGTCTTGTGGGATCCTAAGTATCGCACACGACTCTTAAGTATCGCACACACGTTGTACACTTAAGTATCGCACACACGTGCGAGTTAGTACTACCAGTCTTACATAGCTTCCGTACGACAACACTCAGACGTGCGACATGATTCAGACTACGACAAGACTCTAAGAATGTACAAGACTCAGACGTAGGACAACTCAAACGTACGATAAGACTCAGACGTACGACTATACTAAATACGTAATCTTCTTCTAAGCATGCTAGATTCATACAGCAATCTAACCACACTTGAAACTTGCAATTATACAATTCGTATTTCACTAATGTAATCAGCTGAATTGATATATATTCTTATAAATTAATTTGAGAAGCTGCACATATTCTGTCTTATTTCTCCGGATCCCATTCAGATCACCCCTACAGTTAGACCTACACTTGATGCGTCGTGTTATACCATCACATCAAATAGTTCTCCACAAGCTGTTTAAACTCATACAATCACGGTTTTCAATATGTTCATATTGTTATCATATTTTCGTAATTTCGATCGCAAGATAAAAATTTCACATAATAAAAATGTCAGTCTATATTATAGATAGTATATATATTTAGAACAGAGGACTGTTATCATTGGCAATACAGTATCATATTAAAAATTATGGTAAACCTTTGTTTTTCCTTTTTTCCCCTAGTAATACTAATATTACGGTGAAAAGAATATACCTTTTTTTCTTTTATTAAATAGTCGCATAATAGGTAAAGTATTCCCGCTGCGACGTAAATCAATACTTCAATCAATCAATTATTAAATAAAAAATATATAATATGATCAGGTGGCAGGTATCATTTGAACAGGACCAATTTGTGATTTCTGTTAATTTGAGATAGAACGAAAACTTGGCACTTTAAATGGTAAAAGCATTGTTTTTAGTCTTTTGCGAATGTTTCTCCACTCTATATATACGCATATAGACATGTACGTGTATTGCATTGTATGTCTTTTGGCAGTCACACATGGAGTGTTATAGTAGTATACTAGTAATCCCCAGATATGAATATGTTGATCAACATAATCTAAGAGGATATTCAAGTAAAATTTATGGGTTTTTAATTTTAATTTTTGTATTTTGTTGTTGTTGTTTGTTGTTGTTTTTTGTTGTTGTTTTTTTTGTGTTTTTTTGTATTTGTTTTGGTTTTTTTTTTGGCGGGTGGTGATGGGGGGCTACCATTAAATACTTAAATTTTAGTTTTCGAATAATATACGTCCAAAGTCCAATGAGTTATTCTCAGTCTTGATATCAACTAGCTTCTCCCAATTCTGAACTCCGCTGCTCGAGGTACTCTCACATTGGTCGATATAGAAATCAAAGAAGCGGATGTAAAATATAGATATTATTAAAGTATTGATATTTGCTTTTTTCAGACAGAGGTATATCTTCTTTTCCAATGAAATGGATGAATTATATTGATAGTGATACATTTTTTAAAGGCATTAAAACAAAATGGCCGACAAAATAATGGAAATACCATGTTTTATGAGTAAAAGTCTAATGTAATTCTATGCAAAGGAACCATTACCAGTATTTGCCAAGTTGAGATCCTTGTTTTAAACCCATAATAGTTTGGAGTTTTTTAAATCCAAAATGGCCACCAAAATAATGTAGCTTTCAAAAATTAATTAAAATGGGAATATCTAACATATTAAGTTGTATACCTAAGATAATAATAATAATAATAATAATAATAATAATAATAATAATAATAATAATAATGTATATTGACAGTGTGCCAGATCCACACTCTAAATAATGCTCAAATCCCTACTTTAGTCATACACTGGTAGACTACCATTAAATCCTACCAGTTGCCTGGTGGGTAAAACAAAGGTGGGTATATGGCTGGCACCCGTTTCACAACGACATCCTAAATTTAGGAGCTCCTAACTTTATGACCCAGTTTATCACCTCGTAAGTTAGATGTCGATTTAATAAGGGATAAGACTTGTGACGTGGTCATGAAACACTTGTTACGAAGTGATATCCTTTAGGACTGGTTTAGGAGCTCCTAAATAGTTAGGAGGCCGTTGTGAAACGGGGGCCAGATCAAGATAGTCATGCAAAATATGATAACAGCCTTACAGAACATGCTAAATAACAATATTTATTACAAGTAGAGATATTAACAACTATCTAAACTTTTCATTACAAGCATAATTAAGATTCTATGCAAAATATTTCAATAATATTGTGACGGGGTTATTATGGTGACCATGCTGGTAATGTGTGAGTAATAAAACCCAATACCAAGTTACAAACAACATTTAGATTCTAACATCAGGATTAATCATGATACTGTAAAAAATATAAATATAAATCTCTCCTACCGTCTTCTAACTCTGAAGAAATCAAGCTGAAACAATTTCAAAGAAACCATTTATGATCGATGATTTGTAATGTGTTTGTATTGTATCAACAAAAGACTGTGTATGTCAATATTATTCATTCATCCACCCATCCATCCACATTCATCCATCTATCTATCTATCCATCCATTCATCCAGTATTACAATTTACAACGTATTTTTAATGTAAGACAATGGCTCCAGAAGAATCTGGGGGCCTATTCTCAAAACATTTTTACGATCGTACAACAATCTTAAAGATTCGTATAGCAGGGTTATGAAAATGTTACGCACGTTCTTAGTCCAAGAAGATCGTAAGAACGTTTCGAGAATAGGCCCCCTGGCGTGCAAAGAGATCATAAATTAAATGCTGTAATTACCAGCTAATTACAAGACCAAGATATGAACTTACACTGCTCCACAGAGCACTGGCTTGAGTCAGCACCTTCCACGATCGACACACACAGGCACACATAGCAATGTCAGCCACGTCCAGATAGCTGAAGATCTGAAATAACACCATTTGGAGTCACGCCATTTAACAGTATTTCAGTGAGGTCATTATACAGATGAGATTTTGAACCAGGAAACATTTCTAAGTGTTTATTATTTTTAATTGGGGTTTAGATCTGCTTTCAAGAATCTTTCACTTATATCACGCATGTCATTGATGCCGGGCTCCCGGGGTGGGATTTGAACCTGGAACCTTTGGCTCCAAAGTCCATAGCTATCTTGCCGCCCATTGAATTACTGTTGTAGTACTTGCACCAATAAAATATGTTTAACCAATTTACCTTGATGGCTACTTTCCGTGGCAGAGTGGAGACACTATCTCGTGCCTCTCCGGTTCCTTGTCCAAACAAGTCATCATCATCCATGTTCTCGCCTCGTTCCAGACGCTGAAATAGTTATGATGACGGCGTTATCACCAGGAAGTTCATAACTAGAGAATATGCACATTGTCGATGTGGAATGTGCAGTAAAGTAACACTCTAGTACATTAAGGGGAAGGAATAATATTAAAGGGAGATAATCTAAAACATGGATGTGGGGGGGAATAATATTAAAGGGAGATAATCTAAAACATGGATGTGGGGGGGGGGAATAATATTAAAGGGAGATAATCTAAAACATGGATGTGGGGGGGATAATATTAAAGGGAGATAATCTAAAACATGGATGTGGGGGGAGAAATAATATTAAAGGGAGATATTCTCAAACATGGATGTGACAAATCAAGGGAGATAATATAGCACATACGAGTACATTTTAGCTCACTAAATCAGTTACATATATTTCTGCCACAATTAGATCATCAGAAAGCAACAATACCATGACATGCTTCTAAAAAAAAATGCTGATTTCAACTCGTAGCATATTATGCAATCACAAAAATCAATATTTCTAGTAATAATACAATTTACAATTACTCATTGTAAATTAAGCATAATATAGGTAAGGATATGCATTTATTAATTAAATTAATTAAATTAATTACATCTGATCATTATTCAGCAAAAGCTTAAGTTGAAGAACACGCTTTTGTTAGTGGTGAATGGTAATTTGTGGATATATATATTTGTACTTAGATAGTATGTTAATTTGATTAGTGGTCTACAACATATTTAAAGAATTTAGTCAGTTAGCGGTCCAAGCAAGCAGGAACCATGCCACATTATGCAGGTTACGCAGCACTCTGAGGATAACATATCATTGCCTGCCCACTACTTGAGTCAACACTGCTAGCAACATGTCGAAAATATGTTACACCGCAAGACTTTAATGCCTGCTAAATTGACAAGTCCATATGGTGTGCCCGTGATATGGTAATACAAACCAGATGCTACTGCATCAATACCAAGTGCAAACATGTCTATCTAAAATTGATAAAACATATACACTGTACCTGGTGGACAGATTGATTTGGATAGGAAGCTGCTAAGAAGGGTGGTGCAGTGTGGACAGAAGGAGGTAATACGTAAGCCTTATTATAAGGGTATGGCTTCAGTAATAGTGGTATGGCTTCAGTAATAGCGGTATGGCTTCAGTGATAGCGGTATGTCTTCAGTGATAGGATAATATTCTGGACATAAGCATAATATTGGTCAGTGCTTGGCTATAGGAATACAGTGTATTCAGATATAAAGATAATATAGTGAAGTAAGTTTTTGACATATTATTTTTATTTTGAAATTATCTTTTCGCGTATTGTTTTAATTTTTTGTATGTATAAAATACTGTAGTTAATTGTACTCGATACAGCAGTTAAAAATAAAAAGTTTACATTCATTTATTTAATTATAAGACTCTAATTTAATTATAAGACACAAGAGCTATTAATTATCTATAAATAATCAAAACTACAATAAAAATTTAAAATAAAAAACAGCTACAAACAGTAAATAAAAATTGACCGAGAGACACACAGAAGCAATTCATAGATTGAGATATTTTGCAGCACGTGAATAATCTACATGTGCAGTCTATAATATATCTTGTTTTTATGTAATAATATCCAAGGTTTGAGCTTGTCTGTGGCATTGATTGCGTGGAGATATATTGAAGAATACTAATAAAGCAACACTATTTTCATCATGACCCTGGCTAACTTGCATCAGATGCACTCATTTAACTAGACACTATTTAACTACACACTAGCTTTCAAGTCTTCACTAAGACACGACCTTAGACCATCGTTATTTAATTCCCTGGTTTACACATTTTTCTGGGATGATTTTGGCTCAGGCGGTCGAAAATAAAAACAAATATAATTTGATATTTTGGCCACTTTGTCAGGTCCAATATCAAATTAATAATAATTGGAGATTATGAATGGTCGGTTGACAGAAAACAAATATAATAAATCAATATAATTGTCAAAGATTGTTATCAACACCAGTACACATAACTTGTTCAGACTTGAATGCACAGTTATTTTCAAAGTACAGCTTGTCAATAGCAGTAATTTCGATAAATTAGGCTTTTGTTATTTATAAATTTACCAGTAAGCAATCAAATTTCCTTTGACTATGTGTCAACCATTGCCTGCCGATCTTTGTTTATGTTCAATGATTGGTTATACGACTATTTCCTTCATTATTTATTATAATAATTTTCTAAAGGCTAGTACACTGTTGGCAGAATATAACTTTTTTTTTAATTGTTCCAAAGTGGAAAAAAATCGGGTCAGTGGATCCGTAAACCAAGGAATCAAATAACTATGGCCTTATTAGCGAGACAGCTCATTGGTTGTATACCAGCAGATATACCACTGAGTACCACCCTCACTGTATTGTTTCTACTTCATGACTAGTAAAACATTTATTATTATTGTATTATTATTATTATTATTATTATTATTATTATTATTATTATTATTATTATCATTATTATTTCTACTAACATTTTGACAACAACATAGGCTAATTAAAGTCAGAAAAAAACTACAAAATGAAATGAACTATAAATAACTGCTACAAATGTAGAATTCTACACCAGCTTCATTACATCTGTGATATTTACCCTCAGGTTTATCTGTCAGGTTAGGAAAAGAAAGCATACAACCAATATTAGACTTGATCAATGGTAACAGCATGGCACTCATAGCAGTCAATCACTGTGTGACACGTGTGACATGTGGTGAAGTACTGTGACACATTGAGTACAGTGACACATGAAGTACTGTGACACATGTGAAGTACTGTGACACATGGTGGAGTACAGTGACACATGAAGTACTGTGACACATGTGAAGTACTCTGACACATGTGAAGTACTCTGACACATGGTGGAGTACAGTGACATGTGGTGAAGTACTGTGACATATGTGAAGTACTATGACACATGGTGGAGTACAGTGACATGTGGTGAAGTACTGTGACACATGTGGAGTACAGTGACACATGTGAAGTACTGTGACACATGGTGGAGTACAGTGACATGTGAAGTGCCATGACACATGTGAAGTACTGTGACACATGGCAGAGTACAGTGACATGTCGTGAAGTACTGTGACACATGGTGGAGTACAGTGACATGTGGTGAAGTACTGTGACACATGTGAAGTATTGTAACATGTGGTGAAGTACTGTGACACATGGTGGAGTACAGTGACATGTGGTAAACTACTGTGACACTTCATAATTATGTAGTTGCTACATGTGTGTGCACTCATAGAGCAGTGGCTGAACTGTCAGTTCTTATACGAGTGCTTCACATGCTAGCTCACGTGCCTGCTGGTACATCATACATTCCTGTAAAATTTATAGCATATCCACAGAAAATCTTAGCAATATATATGTAAACAATTTATTATTGTTATTACAATTCATATTCAATTCAGTCCATATTGAAAGCCTATATAGACTGGAAAAGAGCAAATGATGTACGAGTATGTGTGGGAACAGGAATATTAAATTATGTCCATAAAAATGTTTAAATATTCCTATGAATTATTGATTAGAAAATATTAAACTTTTGTTATGGATATAAAATCCTGCATTGCTAGTTAATGTGAAAACAAGGCCAACGGCTAATACAGCTGTACGAATGTTGACAGAAGATCACGTAATGGGGCAATATATTGAGATATTCAGCTCTGGTTGTCCAAACATCTGAGAAGCAACTGCCACCATTTGTAATTCATATAATTGACTTTGTCAGGAACAGATGTTCAGCTTAATAAATACCTTCCAGAAGAATTAAGTGACTGAGATTGACTTATTGAATATTATTGAAAATGGCAATAATCAAAGAAAGGGTGTAAATATGGGATAAACCTCTTGTTGTTTTGTACATTTGAAACAAAAACAATTTCAAAGTATTTGAACTTTGAACTTAAAGAGCCAATGCCACCTGTTCTGATTTTTAACAGGAAAATATATCATATCCGATTTTTTTCCTCGATTTGTTTTTTAAATTTCTAACAAATACAATATTTGACAAAAGTAATTCTAAAGCAACATATGCAGCGATGATATTTTCTCTGTTGTGGACCTCTAAAATCAAAACAAAACTAGAATCATCCATAAAAACAAATTTGTATTCAAACGTTACATAAGAATGAATATTAAATCCTCAATAGAAATGCACATGGTATGATATGGCCATTGATACTATGAGATGAATCACAGCTGGCTCCTAGTACAGACTTCAAAGTGTTCATAGCTTGACATTGAAACTTACTCTAGGGTTTATGCACAATAATTTGCAGGACGTGAATGTCAATATTCCTTGATGCAATGCCCGTCATAGAAGGAAGGTGTTTCACATAATAGAAAGATAATTAGTGCATTTTCATTGTACAACAAACTTTGAACAGCTGTTGCTTGGAATAAACAAGTGGAATAATGTATATTTAGTTTCAACCTCGTGAATTGACTATATTATGAATTACGATCACATATATAAACATGCAAAATATGCATATTTGATATCCTTAGTATATCTGTTTAATGACCATTGTGCAAACTTTTTAAGTTAATGTTTGTTATTAAATGTGTTTTGGAGTAATTGTAACAGTTTGATAAAAAAAATAGAAAAATATTTTATGAAAAAAGGGTGTCCATTACCTAGCTAGCAATACTACTCAGTACAAATCATGACATTGTACAGGTGTTAAGCTGTATCTATACATCTTGAATAGTAACAAAGAAAAAGATATAACATAACATTTGGTGAAAACCATTAAAATATTTTTAGTTTTAGACTCCAAACCTATTCCTAAAAACAAATAATGTACTACCTATTTTTTTTCATATCAAGCAGTATTCAGTTTGTTATTATTATACTACATTAAATATGGGTGACCATTCAGCGACTGGTCAAATACACATGTCACATGTCAGTCATATTGTTGACCACAGCGATGTCACACAGTCAGGTATACTAGTACTTGACCATTCAGCCACTGGTCTTATGCAGATGTCATATGTCAGTCACTCAACACAACATATATAATATATATACATATACTGACACTCAAAACTAACGTTACAGTTAGTGTTCACCAGCAAAGCATCAAAAATCCATGTGACAGATTACCTGACTCTTTGAGTTCAATAACTGGCCAATATAACGAAATATATGCAGAATAGAGACTATATATGGAACATACAGTATACAGACTATATACCACTCCCACTCCATTCCCACACTTCCCCCTTTAAGGGTGTCACAATGACATCATGATACAATAAACCATTGGAGCATTTCTGGAACTGGGTGTGGATATAAATATATTCTCGACATTTCAAATTTGTGACTTTTTCGATTTTCTTTTTTGCTGCTGTTTATAATATTTAATCACATGAACTTTTGAATTACAATCAGAAAAAAGGCACCAATATCCTGAAGAAAGTACATAATGAGAATGTGACCTAACCCACTAATTCTACGTCCACGCAGTACAAATCATCATGTGTAACACATGTGCTTTGCTTTATACTACCCATGGGGAACTTCACTATCTTATTTGAGAGGGGTGTGTCAGTATATGTAAAAATATTTGTTTCACTGTATGGCACTGCCCCTATTTCAAAGATGGACACCAACAAACATGTTATAGAACTATTATAATGCTCTTACATGACTAAGATAGCAAAGTATCCCATGGGTACCATAACACAAAGTGATATACTATTGCATGTATTACACATGATGAATTCAGACAAAACCCATGCATTTTAATACTATGAGAAAATCTGATCTATGAAAAGACACATTGCTGAATATTGTGACAGAGTCGTACATCACTATATATATATTAAAAAAAAATAATTGGGGTTTAGAGTCGCTTTCAAGATTCTTTCACTTATATCACGACTTGTCAGTTTAGGGCAGGAGGAAACCCGCAACATCCGTAGTGCTGAATGTTGCAGTAAACCTGACAAGACCAAGGATGATAACAGACATCGCATCCTATCAATATCGCTTCAGAAAGGTAACTTCCGTGAACATTGATGCCGGGCTCCCGGGGTGGGATTTGAACCTGGAACCTTTGGCTCTGAAGTCCAATGTTCTACCACTGCGCTACCACCCGCCCAAAATCCATAGGTAAAATTTTCATTAAAAAAAAACCCTAGATAAAGTTTTCATTGAACAAAACCTTGGATAAAAGCTGTTACATTCAGAGATCTAAGACATGAGGGGGTTGAAAGTCTCCCATCTACAATCCTGTTACTGTATCATATACTGGAATTGTAAGATTACTTTAAACAGACATTAGGACAAAATGTACATCAATGTAACCATCTCCACACATCCCTCCAGCTAAATAACAAATAACAAAGACAAATTCCCTTAAGAAAATTAAATGATATACTCATCTATCAGCTGAAATATAGCAGATTGAGAAACCATGTGTATACAAACTTATATTGGAGGTGAAATCTTGATAACATGATCTTACTTGTACATAACAGGATCCATGGAGGCCAGGTGGTGTATATCAAGGTTGGCACTGTGCCGACTCAGCATTTTGGCAATGAAGAAACTGGCAAAAGGAAGTTCCACCAACATGTTCTCGTAAATGGCCTAAAAAATACACATATAATCATTAACATCCAAGGAGAGAATAGAATACCTAAGAGGACAATACCTGATGGTAGAATATCTGAGGGAAGGAGAGATCACTTGAGGGGAGGGGAGAATATCTGAGGGAAGGAGAGATCACTTGAGGGGAGGGGAGAATATCTGAGGGAAGGAGAGATCACTTGAGGGGAG
>JAUTBT010078985.1:0-13035 GCA_032361225.1 Lepetodrilus schrolli | reverse complement strand
TTAGAATAGTGGAAGCTATATAGGTATATAATTAAATAATGTTTATGTTAGTAGAACACTTCCGATTGTTGAGAACATACATAAATATTTATTTTCAGTCCTATGAATAAAGAATTATACATGATAAATTGCATAGTTCATTAACATAATTATCTTAAAATAAGAAATAAGCATTTTGTAATTTAAGAACATAAGGAATTTAATTTATTAATATATAGTCGATCAAAAGGTTCTCATTGTTTCTCATCTTATAACTATTGACAATAAATCTAAAATATTTTGTGTGTGTTAATTTGTATATGAAATGTGTTGATTTTAAAGAATATATAAGTTCATGCAGTACACGTAATAACATATAAAATACTAGTCTACAATAATGCATATACAGTATACACATATCTACTGTCTAAACAGTCTGTACTTACTGTCTACATCTGCAAATTGACAACAATATTGTGTTAAAACATTGAAATGCCAAAATATCACTCACACGAAATCCCAACACAAAACGTAACAGACACATACAACACTTAAAGTGTTAATTATCAGGCACTGTGCAGGTGGGGTAGATTAACGCTGTACCTCTCAGTGGCTGCCATGTTAATGAACATAGAGATCGGACACATATCCGTTAAACTTTAGCGAGCACCCCTTTTTCCAGTCGGCCGTACCTCCCCCCTCCCCCTTGCACCCACCCCGTGATGCCCTTCCCAACCCCCCTTTACTTCTTTAAATACTAAAAACACTGGGAGAAATAATCTGCAGTGATGATGGTGGTGGGGTGATTGTAAAAAGAAATAATGCTACTTATATCTTAACAGTAATGCTTCTATACAACAGTAATGTTTGCATTACTGTTGATGCTTGTTAAAATATCGAATGGGACAAAATAATAATGTGTCAAGTACTGTGGCATAGAGCTTCATCCCTGGGGGATGTACTCGAAGGATTACTATAGCGGCCAGCACTGGAAACGTGTTTATGTAACCATAGTAACCGAGGAACGCTATATGAAATTTCAATGGTCACATTACTGGATGCTGTTACTGTGTACATTTGATGGTAATCAAACCAAGGAGCCTTAGGCTCAGGAAGCAAACAATAGACCTAATCCTTCCTAATGGGGCATGTTTTCAAATCAGAGTATTTTATTCGTATCCCTAAATGAAACCCAAACATGACCATGTAAATACATATGAAAAACAGAAAATGGGATTTACTGTCAACGAGACCAATTATTTCGAGGGAAACTTAAAACGGATTAAGCTTACCTAATTCCAATCGCCGCCGTAGTTGTCTCATTGAATTTCGTATTCTACGTTTTTCTTCGTAGTCCTCTGTGACACCAAGCTAGAGAGACAGAAATAAAATAAAAACTGTAGACAATGAGAAACAAAAGTCTTCTCCGAGGGATATTTGTTCGACTTTAAAATGAATGAGAAAAATTGGGATAAAATTCACAATGTCAACAAGACACATGAGACCAAAGCCTACAAAACACACACGTTCCCACCCAGACATCACAAAGTTGGCGGTGTTTCTTTAATCAAACTAAATTAAAGGTGTTAGCCAGTTTGTTTTGACAATATTGGCACAACGTTACAATGGGAGAAGAATCTTTCTGTCATCGATCACAACTGTGCAAATCGCGCCCCAAACGCATAAGAGGTGTCTGAATGTAATCCCGCAGTCAAGTTTGTCACATGACTTGTATCCCAAAGTCAGCCATTTCTGAGGTTAAGGTGTTTTCGATCGAGAGAGTACGTGCGAGGATGGGGTTTAAATACAAACATATCAATTGTAAGATACCTGTCTTCTATCATCATCAAATTGATACAAATTGCAGCAAAAGAAGATATCTATAAAAACACATACATCCATACATACACATACAAAAGCATTTAGTTTTTTCCCCTCCTATTACTATTCATTAAAATTTTTAATGGCGATATGTCAACTGCAAAATGTTTTCAGCCTGTGTACCTTTAAACACACTGAGAAATAGAGGCACTAATACCATCAGTGATACACAGGGTGCTTAAAAGTAGTGTGCCCAAATATCAATAAATTAAACATTATATTTCATAATTATATTTTAATAGCAATGACTCACCAAAGATTTGTATTCTTCAAGTGTTTCTATCTTGTCGTAATCTATCTGAAGGTCATCTTTTGAAACAGAGTTGCCTTTCTTTATGACAGTAACTGCTGGAGTAATTCCCCTTGATATCAGAGTACTTCCTGCCTTTGATTGGCTGTCTGAAGTGCCCTTTCTGCCATTTGCAGCTGAAATATAGAATAGCATGGCCTCAATAATAGACTGACAGGCACAGTAATGTACATGGTTTTATCAGAACATCCATGCAGCAGTATTTTTCAAATTATTGCCAGAAAATTCTAAATATTTCTGAATTCTATTGCGGCATCTAATCTTCCAGTGATAGGTCATCAGACAAGAGCCACATGTTCTGAGTTTGAACCCAGCATCAGTTTCTACAGAAGTTGTCTTTCTGAAGCAACCATGTAGGATGCATTGTGAGTTATTGTCAAGATGAAGTTATCATCCTTGGTTTGTCAGTAACATCAGGTGCTTACAGCTCTACTTCTCAATAAACTGACAATCTGTGATATGAGCAAAAAAAGTTTGTTAAAGAGTCTTTAAAACCACAACACAAAAACAAAAGAAAACAAAAATATTAACATACAAATTTCAACAACATTACAGTCTTTGTTCTGTGAACATTGATACAAGTGTATGGATTCATACTACCAATAGAACTAATAGCTGTCTAATATATACAATAATGCATTTTGTTTTACAACCTGAATATCTAGAAAGAGGTAGTATTCTTTCAAAACATAACCATTGACAAACAACAGCTATTACTATAAATGCTGCGTATTGCTACAGGTATTTAGTTTTTCACTTAAATTGTAGATATCATGATTGTTATCACGTAATCATCATAGTTTGAGAGGCAATCACCTTAATATGCCCGATCAATGTCTTCAACCTGTGAAATACATCTCCAAACATTTACCCCTATATTGGTGACACTCAATATGTAATTTCAATCCATGACGTCACCCTTAACCCTTGCTATTTATTTAACCCATTGGTATGCATTCATCATTTCCCATAAACCATTTCCACCAAAGCTTCCAAATGAACCCTCTGTTTAAACTTATGAACCTGTAACCAAGTCTTGAACAATTTCCAAACCATTTTCAATCTTGTACTCTCTAAACAAAGCACAAACAAGTCAGAGAATGTGTATTTGCAATGCAGTCCTTGAACCACTGAGGCACAAAGCTGTAATTACAGTTTTGTTTACTGACATCCTTGCATGTGCTGGCTAGCAATCTGAGCCTACTGTATACTGACACCCTGTAGCCTTGTCCTGGGACTGTACCTAGAAGGTGAACTGATATCTTCCACCTGCTGTGTCACCACACCTCTGCTATCAGTATCACTGTCAGTTAGATACAATTTCTGTCATTCTTCATATAAACAAGCAAAGAGGGAGAGGATCTCCCTGCTTCAGTACCATTCAGTTCATTACATGGATCCAATTTTTCAAAACCTGCTGCAAGGTTAGATCCCATTTTCACACATAAGTAACTGGCACTTTCTTTGAATCTTCTATTTGTACAGAATTTCCAAATGAAATGCACAGATTAGTATATCTTTTCTAGGCATATTTTGACACACAATTGTGTCATCTCTATCCACAGGGTGATCTGCTTGAAATTTCTTTGCTCCACAATGACTATGATAACCCTGAACAGGATGAGGTGTTGATAGAGGGTGAATGGATAGCATACTTCATGGCAATTCATGAAGATGTTGGATTTCCAATTAAATCCATCATACCATACAAAGATATTCTATTGGCTGCAATGCTGGCCTCTCATGCATGATTGTCATCAATTTCAGGTTTTCATGCAAATTTTCATACAATTTCATACACACAATGACATATTAAGACCAGACATGCTTACAATGAGATTACTGTTCGTATATTTACACAATTAAGATTTCCTTTCCGAGACAAACACAACGGTGTTACCATTCCTAGACCAACACAATGTTACCATTCCTAGACCAACACTGATTTTACCATTCCTAGACCAACACAATGATGTTACCATTCCTAGACCCCCACAATGTTACCATTCATTAGATCCAATGTCACCATTCCTAGATTCACATAGTAATGTTACAATTCTTCAGATCCACATATTAAATTTACCATTCCTTAGACCTACACAATGATGTTCCTATTCCTAGACCCATCCAATGAGGTTACCATTCCTTAGACCTACAGAATGAAATTACCATTCCTAGGTCCACGCAATTGAATTAGGTTACCCATAATAATCCCTCCCAATGGGATTACCATTCCTAGACCCAGAGAAAGAAAAGGCAGATTATATACAGATCCGTGTTCAGTTTGCAGTGAGATATGGGTGAGCCGAGCCCCATTCTACCTCTACAGAGCTCAAATTACTCCTACGAGGTCCGGTACAAGGAGGAGAGTAAATCCTGTATTGTCGGGTAACTGAAACCACATTATACTCGGACTTGACTCCAGAGGACACGTAATTGTCAGGACGGAAACAGTAGGTTTTCGGTTTCCGAGATAAGCCACCCCATGCAGCGAGATATGATGCAGGATACACACCGGGATGTTGGGGTTAGGGATTATGGTAACCAGGGTCAAACCCATCTTAATATAGGCCACGCTCAACAGCAAGTGGATCTGTTTTGAGAAGAAATACTCTCGCACAAAGAGGACATTTGTGGAAAAACAATACTTGATGCCGGTTAGGGGTGAAGGGGTTTTGGTATCAATTGAACTTAAACCACTAATATTATCCTTTGGTGGATAAGTATTTCATCTATGAATAAAAGTGCAAGGCCAGATATGGGTGCTGAAAAAAAAACACCCAATAAAAACAGAAAGAAACAAATTATGGTAAACTTGAATGTTAAAATGTTAAAATCACAACTGGTGACATTTGGGGACTTGAATAGAAAAAAATAAAAAAAATAAAAATTCCTTTAAAAAAAAGAAACTGTCATGCATGGAATTATACACGAACATAATTAACATTCATCCTTTACAGAATTAAACATGCGACAGATAACTAGTGTAGCAGCATCAGGGCCTCACCATTTAAACCACTTTAATTGCTGTCTAGAAAATCTCCATCATAAAGGAACATTAAATCAATGAAGTAACTGAAGATTTGTAAAAATGTACCTCGTACACAACGGGGTCATAACTCCTATACATCAATATAGAGTTACGACTCTCATAGCACTAAAATTGGTCTGTGGAAAGGGGGCCATGATTCAGTTTCGTTAAAGACATCCTTCTTGTACAAAATACTGCCTATGCCCACTGTCTGCAAATATCAAATATATTATCATGTTTTCTTTCAGATTGCATTGAAATGCAGGTTTTCGCACATGTTCAATAACGATTGCAATATCCTTACAATAGCAGACTGTTAATATCTATATGTCGCTTTAAGAGAGTACCGCTACCTTTGATCACATAGTCCACATAGTCATATTACTCTGTAAAATGAAATGTGGGCGTATTAAATGTCCCTTTACCAAGCCATCAACAGGTTCAATTAGCACTGTGTGGGGCATGGATGGTCAGCGTAGGATCATTTCCACCGAGGTGTGTTTACTACTTGCTAAAAAAACATGTGTAGTAGTCAGTGTAGGTAGGGTGATCCAGTGTGATGTCCATGACAGGTATGTGGAAATCAGTGTACAGCGGTCGGGTGCCGTGCTGCTCCGTCTTTGTGTCGACTTTCTGTCGTCTTTGAATCGTCTTTGTGTCGCAGTTTATGCGTGTATCGGTATTCAATGAAACACTGGACATAATCGTCTGTAAACACATGCCGTAGTGTCAGCAAACTGGATCCTGAGTGGGGGGCGGGTGGACTAACGTGGACTGGCGGACACGCTATCATTCTCAAATCCCCTCTAATACTGCCATTTCGTAATTCAGATGTCGACCTCAAGCCCTGAACAATAACGCATGACTATTACACAATTACTAAAACAGATTTTGACTAGAACTGTTAGAAATAAAGTATTTTCTTCAATAATATTAACCCTAATATATCTGCTCCTGGAGGCAACTGGTAATTAATGCGCTACAGAGCAATGACTAAATGAATTCATTCTGCAGTGAAAGGGTTAACTTTATCTTTGCTTGATAAAATTAATAGACCTTTTTTTTTTTTAAATTGTAGTTTAGATCTACATTCAAGATACTTTCACATGTCATGGCTTGTCTGTTTTAGGGCAGGAGGAAACCAGCAACATCCGTAGCACTGAATGTTGCAGTAAACCTGCGAACACCGGCTGGCACTGACAGGACTAAGGAACCTGTTTTACCTGCTTTCAAAATATTATCCAAAAGTGACTAAAGTAATAAACTCAACTATAACTATTAACTATTCCCAAAACAGGACATAATCGACAATGCACTGGTCAGTGTTCATCAAATCATACAGACATATGTCGCACCTGTACTCAGGGTGGCCGTATTCGGTGTGGGGGGGGGGGGGGGAGACTGACCAATACATATTTGACCACTGACCACTGTCTTGGTAAACTGTAAGGAGGGGTCATCTACAGGAGTATCAGTGTCCAAGGACTTACTCCCAATTGGTCAAGGTCTACATTGCATAAATTAAATGTCAATGGTGAAATCTGAACTGTTCAAGGTGAAGTATATATTATTAGTGTTAACAGCCTGATGTAAGATACGTCTAAGGTATATATTTGCAAGAGTTGGTAAATCTTGCTGGTCAAACAACAGCTGCTGAGCGGGTGAATGAACTGTTGCTGAATATGTGACTGTCCCTGTGGGAAAATAGCTTTTACTCATCTGTAACAATCTACACCTGAGGTAATTGGAGCTAATTGGAGATAGGCTGATAACTGATATGTACCACATACAATCTTCTTCATTATTAAGTTTTTTTATTTGATTGGCTGTGGTATTAGGTGGCTATATATACTGATTTTCTTTGCTCCTTTTACAAAAGGAAGCATAGCTGTAACACCTGTAGGACATAGTGTTGCAGTGGATGGTATTTTTTAATCAAGATCAACGATGATAACAGTGGATGGTAGACTATCCATAGTCTCAGAGGGTGAAAGTAAATAATTTAATATGAATTATATTATATTATTCATTTCTAATTATATGAAATGAAAGGAGCCGATGAAATGTTTTACTCTTGTGTTCTCCAGAAATCTAGATTTTCTTAACTGATCTAGGGGAATATTTATAATAGGAGTATTTGGGTGAGAACAAGGTGATACTACTACAGTGGATGATTGATATGTAGGTAGTGGTGGTCAAGTCGTGGGGGGTGGGGGAGGGTACAGATGTGTGGGTGGTAGGGGTGAATGCCATCTGGAGTGGATGTCACCTAAAATATTACAAAATTGGCAATGAATTTGTCTTAAGTTCAGAACACAGAATTAAAGAGCATGCACTACAGTACTACTACTACTACTACTATTACTACTACTACTACTACTACTACTACTACTACTACTACTACTACACTAATAAAATATTACAAAATTGGCAACAAATTTGTATTAAGTTCATAACACAGAATTAAAGAGCATGCACTACAGTACTACTACTACTACTACTACTACTACTACACTAATAATAATAATAATAATAATGTAATACAAGCTCCACACACTGCTCCTCCGAAGTAAACAACACGACTACCACAGGAACCAGACTCAAACACTCCCAAACACTGCCATGACAGAGGCGTTAGGAGCTCGCTCTCACACATCTTCAAAAGGAGTCCTAAGATTGACACATTCATAGGTAGCTTATTGATATCCCAGCCCAGTATATATAATACCTCCATAGACCAAACTGTCAGCCTAGTACGTCAGAAACTTCACATAGGGCTGTCTCCCACATAGCTATTGTGTCCACTCACTCCGACACATCAAACACACCACCAGATAACGTCCTCTATTTCACTGGTCAATGGGTACTTTCTTCTCTATCTTGGATCATTAAGGCATATTCTTCACATCTGTCTAATCTCTAATGGGTCCAATGAATTGCGGCTGATTGGCGGATAATGGAAGGGAAGTTTATCCTAGTGGCCTACAGCCAGATATACCTGGCTTACATACTCATACAGACAGATTGCCGATAGACACGGAGATGATTCTACATAGAGAATGAATGAAAGGGCCAACTTACTCCGTTACCAGACATTCTTATATATTACAAAACCTGCATCTCAGATGAGCAGGTTCCCAAATTACCGAGTTTGACTCTGAACGTGGTTGCCTGGAATACTTCTATTCTCGGTGCCTCTGCACCAGTGTTAGGTTGTGGGATTTACGGTAAAGAGAGCTGTTGTACGTTCACACCACAAGATAACTGAAATACCACGGTAAATTACAAACACTTCAATAATCAAAATTAACATGTAAACTTATGTAAATCAATGAACATCCTAATATATTAATATACGATATTACTAAAAGTGATCCATACTGAACAACATTTTTATTCGGTGATCATTGCTTCTTCTCTGTTAGATAACATTATTATCATAATCATATACTGGAAATCAGGAAATTAATGCGAGCATGATATTAATGCGAGAAATGTGATTGGCGTATGACCGCATTTAATTCCTACGCATTATGGAAAATAATGAAAGGTAGGTCTGGGAAAAAACATGACATGGTCGATCGCATTTAATGGTTGTCGCATGTATGTCTAAAAGCTTGAGGTCTCATTAAATTAGTGACGCATTAATTTCCTGATTTACAGTAGTTATCATTATGACCCTACACAGATCTACAAAGTCATCATAATGCCCACACAAAAATAACAATAACAAAGTTATTATAATGCCCTACACTGATCTATAACAAAGTGTGTATGACATAGATAAACGCTGGATCGATTCACTTCACCGTAGTCCAAACCAGATCAGGTTTATTCCTGACTGGCAACTAATTGCAATATTCTAGTTTTGTATGTGTTCTGTCAACCTGTATTAACTGGTCGACTCTTGACTGATGTAACATGTATAGAATATATACTCAACAAAATTAATTAAGGGTCAGTAGACTTTTTGGCCATATGAATTTAGCCTTATAGCCTTATAACAACAGAGAATTTCCAAATGTCTACAGGCTCCAGGTACTTTTCAAGAACTTGCAGACACATTGGAAGAAGAATAGCACCAGATTCCTCAAACCGAATTCCGAAATTGTGTAGAAAGCTTCCACATATAATATCTGCTTGTCCTTAATTTATTTTGTTGAGGATATAAGCAGGATGTTACTTACTAATGTTTCTCCTGACAGGTTCGACCTTTCTTCGTCTTGTGAGAGCAGACATGATTCCTCCAGACATGAACAATTATAAGTATATCTGACCTCTCTGGAAAGTCTGCTATATCCAACAATTGGTAAATAGGTCTTTAGAAAAGACTCAAGATGTGCACCAATGCATCCAGTGATAAAACACTGAAAATGCCAATGAAAACACTTAACGTTCCAATGATGATACTAATCAATGTGTCAATGATAACACTGAATGTTCCAATGAAAACTGAATATTCCAGTCACAACACTTAATGTTCCAATGATAACACTGGATATTCCAATGATAATACTGAATGTTCCAATGAAAACTGAATATTCCAGTGACAACACTTAATGTTCCAATGATAACACTGAATTTTCCAATGACAACACTTAATGTTCCAATGATAACACTGAATTGTCAATTCGAAAGCTGAATGTGTTTTGCATTGACATATACAGTGAAGGAAATCTACACAAAGTGGAAGTATGTCATCATATGTAAGATATTTTTTTAGAACACATGGATGCCCATGAATTTAATCATATCCAGTTATTCTGAGAAACATCGTCTGTCCATCATAGTGAATATTGCTGCATCATCCTCAGTGTAAAAGTGCAGCACAAGCAGTCCTTAAAGTTTCTTGCAGTCCATGTGGTAATTGCAGTTTTTGCAGTCCATGTGGTAATTGCAGTTTTTGCAGTCCATGTGGTAATTGCAGTTTTTGCAGTCCATACAGTAATTACAGATCATACAGTCTTTTCATTCCTTGCCATTCTTGTGTAGCAAGACAATTTTTACTCTAATTAAAACTGCAGCCCATGCACAGTTCATACAGTCTTTTTGTGTGAGATTCTAATCATTCCTTTCATCCATGTCATATTTGTGTGCCACACCTAAACTTGCATAAACACATCATTGGCCTATTTGCTCAGTGAAAGAAAGACCTTTGAATGAAAATAGACATCTGGAACCGATCAGAGCCTATACCAGAGGACAGGCGATGATGTGATATGTGGTGCACATGGATAAAATTAAAAACACTTCAAAGTCGACTTGCGGTTCTAGATGCACCCACAGAGCTGTGCATACAGCTTCCTGCAGAACTGACCGAGGCTAGTCATACCAGGACAACGTGACAACACACAATACAGTTTCTCAAACATGCGAAATGCCTTATCTTCGATCAACTCCTGTGAGTTTTCATTTCCAATGTTGATTCAGCCTATTTCAAAAGTTTGCTAATAAGGAAACACAAATAACCCACTTCCTTCCTTAGGAGCAACACATATATGCTGAATACTGTTGTTTTAGTCTCCGAGGGCAAAGGTTACCATGTGCGTCTGCTTCGTTCGTGGGGGAAACATCGGTTACAGACGATGACGAGACTGTTACAACAACCGACTGGAGGACAGTTCTTGGTAACAGGTTGGTTTTCAGTCTGCCAGAGGACAATCGGATGCACCAAATGGTGTTTACTAAGTGACAAAACCTCTACAATAAACCACTCCCTTTGTTATCTCCCTTGACACATTCCACTACTTAATACACAGTGCACGAAAAGAAAAAAAACTACACTGCAAACAACGTCTTTCTTTTTTTTAAATTGGACTCAAAAACCCAGTTCTGTTGACATCAAGGTACTTTACATACAAGTTCTAACCTATCATGGTCATGTTGTCTGTGAATGTAAAGTATAACATTTACAAACTTTAATTAAATACATTGTGATAATACCATGAGCAATATATGCAAATAAACCAACCAATTACAAGTACCTATGGTTAAACAATTGTACAGCTCTCAGGCCAGTATTTCTCTGACTATTATACAGTAGGCGTGGTCTTTGCATTCTACAACCATATATCTACACGAACACTAATTTGACATTTGCACCCAACACATCTCAAGTGGAGGTGGTGTTGTGTTCATGAAGCATAGTTCCACAAATCACACCACATAGAAGAACTGTAAATCAGGCAACAATAAACACTGCCAAACAGACCTCACAAAATAGGGCCAGTTGTTTTCAATGACGCTTTATTGCATTTCTAAACTTCCATTCAATTTCTGTGAAATAGCAGTCCGTTTAAACCCGCAATTGCCTGTATGTTGAAGTATGCTTGAGGTTAAGCCCTTGTGCTTGGCAAATAAATTATACAGAGAACAGCTCACCCTTAACTTTGATCAGCCATAGGGAAAGAGGTGTGATAATTACAAAAATGCATGTAATAGCAGTTAAAGCGGTATGACAGAGGTAGGCACCTTGCTGAACACACAATTCGGTTTCGACTGATTCGTGTTTATTTGCCCTCTGTAAAGGTGTAGCAGGCAAATGATTGTGTGTTTTGTTATTCTGATAAACTACTATGACTCCGACTGTTGAGATCTGCCATAGGATCAGCGTGTTGTTCATTCATAGCTTATAAGCTCATACAACATGAAGCCTTACTTAAACTAACACATCGCGCGATTAGATATATATATATATATCCGTTAACACACACGAAGCAGTCAAGTATACATGTTAGATGTCTCCACACTGCTGGACAATGGCTAGTGGACACTGGTCTATGAAACGGATACAAAGGTCGCCATTCATTTGACCACTATATACTTAAGAAAAAAGAAGGTATTTTCACTTGAAGCTATTGGGGATAATCTATCACTCTCAGTGAGTGGATAGGAATGAGTATCAAATCACGCAGTATCAAAGAAAGAAAAAAAAAACTATAGCGACACAAACAACAACATATCTCTGTTTTCTACATTGGACTACAAAACCTATAGCATTACGAATTACAGTAAAATGTCAAGCAACAGTTGGTACCGATACACCAAGGATTATTACTGCAATGCATTAGAGACTGAGAGTTATTTGATGCTTAATATCACTGTGGGAATCTTTAAACCATAGGTGATTACTGTCAGAAAAGTAACTTCCACAAACATTAATTGATATAAGGTCCATGAAGTAGGTTCAAACTCGGGACCTTCGATTGTCTCGATGATGATCTACCACTGTGCTAGCTACTATGCCTGCCCACCCTCCCATGTTACTCCATTACTAGAGCCTTCCAAGCATAACCTCACCAAACCACCCAGAATAATCTCTTCCCATCCACTCAGCGGCCTCCATATCATTCTACCAAAGCCTTGTAAGGTATGTACATCTTAGACATTACCCAACAGGGGTGTAGCTACTATATTGGCCAAAAGGCAGATAATTGTGTCTTTAAGAAAGCAAACTCAGGACTGTAGCATTCCTGCGGTCCCCCTTAGTAGAACATAGGCCTGTACTCACACCACTGCCCAGAAGAATCTCTTAATTCCACTCAACTTCTATTCTCCCACATCACTCCCCCAACTACCAGAGCCTCCCATGTGTACACACCCCATACTTTACCCAGAACAATCTCTTCCCATCCAAATATCCAAAACCTCAATCCTCCCATCCCATCAACACATCCACAACTTCAATCCTCCCATCCCATCCAAATATCCACAACTTCAATCCTCCCATCCCATCCAAATATCCACAACTTCAATCCTCCCATCCCATCAACATATCCACAACCTCAATCCTCCCATCCCATCAACATATCCCCAACTTCAATCCTCCCATGCC
>JAUTBT010078974.1:0-13037 GCA_032361225.1 Lepetodrilus schrolli | reverse complement strand
TCTTCTACAATTGGAATTGGGTTGCACGAAGCTCTTGTAGGCTATCTGAATAAGACAGCGCTACAACTATTGTAATGTAAGTTGTAAGTCCCTACAGCTATTATAGCCTACAAGAGCATTGTGCAACTGGACCCAGGTTGATTTCCTGAGATTTATGAAAAAATGTGAATGTTGTAAAATGGTTGATAATTAGGTGATATAACCTGGTTTACATTGCTAAAAACATTGAAAACTCCACTGGTTGAGCATGCTTAGTAAATGCCATGCCATGCCACTTTCCGATTGGTTGAATATCGCAGGAAGAGTTATGTTCTAGGCATGTTTTTAACCCCCAACCCCCCACCACTGAACACAAAAATCATTATTATTGAATATATATACAGTGTATATATTTATTCTTTTTTGTGTGTTTGTTTAGGATTGGTGTAAGTGAGTGAATTATTTCACCCATACATGAAAAATAATATTTAATTACTGTATACTATAAATGGTTTTAAATGAAAAGCAGCATGAAAAACATGCCAAAAATTGATTTAAATTGAAGTAGGTGATAGAATACTAAGAATGATATAAAAACTATTGGTAAAAATGGAATTACAAGTGTGAACATTAAATGTGTATTTAACTATGAAATGGTTAAACATAATTAAAACTTTTGATATAAACCAATTTCTTTTTTAAATGATTAGATGAGATGTCCAGGAACCTGGGTGAAGAGATTCTTTAGATTAGGCAAGTAGAACTCGGCACGCTGGGTTGAAAAGTCAACAGTCAATCAGGATGTGCCTGACTGTGAGGTCCTCTTCACACCCAACACACCGAGGTGTATCCTCGCCTTTTAGAATATATGAGTGAGTGAAAAAGGAGTGACCAATACGTTTAGGATTTTTTAGGATTGGAGTAATATTCAAGATTATTTCCCCCATATTGTGGCTTGGCAATTTTCAGCAGGAGGAAACTTGAAATACCTGTAGCGCTGATTGTTGCAGTAAACCTGCAAGCACTGTATACTGATGATCCACCATTGCACTGTTGCACTATCCCCCCCCCCCACACACACACACATACACACAGACAGACAGACATACAACAACACCCCTCCTTAACGTTTTAATTAAACCTACAAGTCGGTCTCCGTTCTCCCCAAATTATAATGTGCACTTTTATGTTGCATGAATTTCACGCTCAAGCATGCTCAAAGCGCTACATTAATACCACAGTCAGTGGATTAATATGCTCTCAATTACCTTGTCAACTCGGCAACAAGCCGATATCCAACAACAATCCAACTGTACCACCCAATATCTTGTTCAGCAAGTAATAGTTGCACAATTATTAGATGTAGATGATGTCCACTATAGCCTTGTCTCACTCTGTGCAACATAATCTGTCTATTTCAATACTTAACGACATTTAACTGAAGTAAAGAACAAGCTGTCCCTTTCAACAAATTACAAAGTTTTAATTCATCAGAACTGTTGGTAGTGTCTTGCAGATGTTCTCCCAGGATCTGATGTCCACGATAGCCATGTCTCACTCTGTGGAACAGTAATCTCTGTCTATTTCGATACTTAACGACGTTTTATTTCATCAGAACTGTTGGTAGTGTCCTGCAGATGTTCTCCCAGGATCTGATGTCCTGGGAACAATGATACAATGAGATGTAATGTTTATAAATACTGTTATGATGGTATGCATGTATATTTGTGTGTAATGCCTTACTTGGATGAAAGTTATTGGAATTGATTACATTTGTGTAAGAGAGGGTGGATATTGTGAATGTTGGCAATTTTATGAGATGTGCAGTGGTATGGAAAGCGTGTACATATTCTTACAAAAGTCTTCATAGCCATACCAATTTGTATCCAGAAAGTGTACAGAATTTCACCACCACAACTCTTCGCTATTATAATAATATATATTATAGTAAAACTGGGAAATAAATTGTTTGTTGTTTTGCTAGTATAATTGTTGTATTTTGTTCTTTGTACAGCTAAATTGTTTTAATCCCACCCTAGGCAAGATTCAATTTGAACGGTTGGATGATACAACAAGAACTGTGTACAGTCTATATAAATACTTGGAAAATTCAGTTTGTTCTCACTAATGACCTCTGTGATATTAAATATAAAATCATGACACCAGCACTTCAATACACATGTTTTTAATATATGAGCAACAAACCATACACCAAAGTACATCAATGTGAACAGATACAGATACAACTGACTGTTATTAAAACTAGGATGTCTAGAAAACTGTTTTACAATAAAACATAAAATTTCATGAATTTAAAATCGGAACAATGATGTATTCCAGCACAATCCATTAAAAAAATTAATTCAATATTGTCCTAAATGTATTCAAGACAAAAAGCATAGAAATTGGGTTTCATCAATTCTAGTACAGATACAGTGTACATCTACAATCATAAGTCAGTAATTCGTTAAGATAAATAATTATTACACAAAAATCAAACCATTAGTGTGAAACCAACCCCTGATACTCATTAATGCCAAGAATAAATTTCAATTACTTTCAGATATGATTTTCGTAATTGTAATTGTTGATACTTGAGATGTCTATGTATGACAACAAATAAAATAATTTAAGGAACATAAACCTGACAGAAATAACCACAAAATTACAATAACACATCAGATGTGATTTTCACATTTGTAATTTGAAATGCCTATGACCACACATACAATAATACAAAATATGTTAAAGATACAAAAATCTGACGAATAGCCATTCAGAACACAAAACACCAGCTAAATAATTGGATAATGTGAAATTATTCCAATATGTTGAAGAAAACGTATAAATGCTGTTTTAAGCTGTATGGTCTTGTGCTGGTTTGACGGCATCCAGAACCTGGCTAATGTCGCCATTCTTGGCTTCCAGGAGTCTGGTCAACCATCCTCTGTCATCCGTGAAGCCCATAAGCTTCATCTGTCGCAGAGCTTCAGCAATCTTTGGATCTGTGGAATACAGATAAGTGTGAGAATTAAGTTTTGTGCCTGATCTCAAAATAGACATGAATAAGTATAACTGATTTTAAAAATATAAAAAATCAAGAAATATTACATTTTTGGACATTGTTTTGTTGAGTGAGCTACTGAGCTTTTACCTATTGTTCACTGTACATAGCTTGGAAATAAAAACTACTGAGAGTTCAATCATAGACGTTTTTTGTAGCATGTTCTAGATAATAGTAAATGAGCAATTTGTTGTATTATGCCGCAACAGGAATCTTTCACCCGTATGCGATGACTAGATGATAATTATATAAAAAAGAATAATAAAATAATAATAATAATATCTAATTCTCTGAACATTTGAGCTTGGACCCCAAGTTTTAACTCCATCAGCAAGAGGGCAGAGCTTACAAAGTTATCTCCCTTGAGAAAAGTACCGGCAATGTATTTACCTGGAGGTGGAGTAGGGTTTCCACCGGACAGTACTGTCCATCCTCCGTCCCGGTCAGTCTGGTGGCCGCCATTTTCATTCAGCTGCAGATCCTTCATCTTGTCTGCGACTGGTTCGTCAGTCGCAGGACCCTCTGACATTTTGTATGGAGGCACCTCATTGGCTGGTGTACTTTTGCTGCAGTACTGCTGTCTGCTGTCCCCAGTTTCCTTCATTTCTTCGTCCTTGTCGGCAGATCTGTGGCACTGACCTCGCTGTCTGTGACAGTGGCCATGACCTTGACCATGACCATGACCTCTGAACTTGCCCCATCCACCCCAGCCACCTCTCCAACCACGACATCCGCGACGACCGTGCATTCCTCCACCGTGATGAAGATCGCTATTGTCCATGTCGAAGCCCACATGGATGGCTGTGAAATTTAAAGCATGATTTAATAATATATTGTTTTATTTTTATATATATTCACTATGTGTATTTGACACATGCTATAAAATTAAATTATAAACACACAAATAATAAAATTAACCTTCCATCTGTTGGAGGCAACTTGAGATGCTTCGCAGATTGCGAGTAATCAAGCAGAATATACCTACCGAAAGGATCCATCATAGCAGCAAAATCGCCCATTCCTTGGTGGTATTCATCTTCAGGGGTTGTTTCCTCCTTTTCACCGTCATCTTCCTGGAAATCAGGTTGTGTTCCGCACTTGGGTTCGTTCTGCTCGGTTCCGCATCTACCACCGTTCTTGTGCCAGCGGTTCATGTAGCGCTTCATCCAGCGGCGGAAGTATGGAGGCGGGCGGAATGGCTGTAATATCAAATACAGAACATTTACATTTAGAGCAGGATAATACACAGACACTGGGCCCAAATCCAGTGGAGAAAAAAATATTTGAAAAAATCCATGAACAAAATTAATTTATTTTTAAAATATAATTTTGGAGAAATATATTTATCATTGGTGTAATATCATCACTTGTTTGTGTTTTCTACCTGCGGAAGATTTCATCCCTTTAACATTTGACTAGGGCTAAAACAATTTTCAGATTTCTGTTAATTTCCATTTGATAATTGCAAATAAATTGCTAATTAATTTAATTTAATAGCATGTTTTGGACACTGGTGTTCATAGATGCAACATTTAATAAACCAGATGATAAATACCTGTAAAACTGACAAATCTGAAGACAAAAAGTAAAGGATGACCACACACGGATGACCACCACATAAATGACGACATACCATGTTGCCTGGACCGCACGAGATGAACGGTGTGTCTATCTTCCACATCTCGTGCTCAGCGTGGGGTTTCTTGGCCTCACAGTCACCGCACAAGTCGAAGTCTGGACACACGCTACATTTGTAGCGCACTCCACGCACAACACCCTCGCAGTTATCACACACGACCCCTGGGTGGATGACCTCGGACGAGCCGCCATTTCTGCCGTTACTGTTGACATGCTCTGTACAGAAAAAACAATGTCATCAGTTTCGCATTATTTTAGAAGCATACAATCACAGATTAAGTTCACGTTTTGAACCGAATTGGAGTTAAAAATGCAAAGTACATGCACTTAGCATACATACAATCACTTTTGTACCTCCAAATATCTTTTCACCGCTGTAGAATAGGTAAAATTCTATTGCAGTTTACATTTCCTGTAAAACCTAAATAATGTACTGCAATATCTCAATTTCCTATAGTCTAATAGGATCTAATCCAACTCGGTGTGATAAATCATTGAATACAGTCAAAATAAACTTTCACGACCACTGATACCATTATAGCTATGTAACATACATATTAAAAAAATAATAAAATATCAAAATATTGAAAACCAGTTGGATGTGCAGAAAATGTAGCTGGTTGACCATGAAATATGTAAGCAAACCCATGATTATATGCCTTTAACCATCTACAGATAAAAGTATTTTTGTAAACATTTCTCAAAATTAAAATATCAGCTATAGATAATAATACATGTGAAATAAAGCTTGTTTTAATCTCCAAAGAAAATTTAATAGAACATTGTCATTGTATATTTCAAATAGAATATGAAAAACTATTCTTATTCTATTTCATTTTTAGGACAAGGATGCATAGAATGAATATTAACATAACTATTTGTGTGTTCATTACATATAAAATCACACTAATAGGTGAGTGAGTGAGTGAATTATTGTTTTACATCACAACGGGAATCTTTCACCCATACGTGACAATCGCACTAATAGAAACATACACAACACTTAATTTGTCTACACAAGTGATTTCTTCAACCAGCTACTTATTCATCATGTTCGTTTTAGTTATCAATATTTTCATACGTATATTGAATCCTATTAAATACCAATGCACATTTTGAAGCCTCCAAATGTAATTTGTATAATTCATACAAATTCATATAAAATAAAATAATACTGTATCTTAGTAAACATTTTTAGTAACATTGTATTTCTATATTAATATCTGGCAACATTTTCCTAAAAGTTATATTTCGTTTATTAAATCCAGTACAAGCTATTACAACAAATTTTAACAATGTTACAAGCTAGTATAACACTGTTGCTCAGCCTAATAGGTAGCTATTATAGCAAATATTAACAGTTACTTATTTAGTAACTCCCATAGGATAATATAGACTCATATATCACAGTAACTAATTTATATTTATAAAAATAAAATAAAATTAATAATACAGCATGCATTAAATTTACCATGAAGGTTATACGATATAGTATATGCAAAATATGAATTTGAACAAAAATAAAACAATGAATTAATAGTTCCTAAAAATACAAAATTAGCAGATAATATTATGAAATAGAAGTATAAAAATTATGATCTACCTTTGATGTAGATTCTGAAGACAGAATCAGTGAGAAATCCCAGAGCTTCCATCAACTCTTCGTCAGAAGTGAAAGAGATGAGGTCACCATCACTGTCTGAAATGGTAAAGGTATTCCAACATCTACTAACTAATAGTGTAGCAATGCAGATATCATCATTGGTCTATCTGCATCTGCTACAGATGTTACAGGGTTTCTCCTACCCTAATTTAACTGACAAGCCATGGTATAAGTGAAAGAATCTTGAAAGCAGCTATAAACCCCAATTTTAAACAAAAACATTAAAAAATAAAATAAAAAGTATATTGCTTTCCATAAACTAAATATAAATTGACATAAAATATTATATATAAAAAAATTAAACATTCTCAATCAGCAATGAAACTGCATTTGATTTATAGCATGAAATTAACAAGAAAAAAATTACATTGATATTGATCATTAATCATGTTAATTACCGTCAAAAACAACGCTATTTGAATGGTAATCAAAATAACAAATAATATATATATATTTGCAGGAATAAAACAAAATCACGGAACAAAACAAATTGAAATTGCGAGACATGCGAAAACTTACCTTTCCAATACAAATTGAAGTGGCCGGTTACCAAACCAGGAAATACTTCAGACACCTTCTTAAAGATGTACGTGTAGCTTGCTGATGCATCGGCAGGAACAGCAAATCGTCTGATTTCTGCACAAGAATCATCATTCCGTTCCAGGAAGGCTTTTATGACAAGTGACATGCTTGACAGCTGACCGTTGTCTATTTCGGGCCGTCTATTTCTCTATGTTGAGTTCCCAGCTGTTTACCTGACAGCGATCAGGGTTATACTGTTGACAGTTGGATTGCCGCTTCGAAATGAATTCACTGATAAATGTATGCCTTTGCTTGCTCCTGTGCACCGCTTTGCGTTCTAGATTTGATACCGACTGGATGAGGTTTATATACCCAGGGAGGAGGAGCGACTGCTTCGAAATGTGCGTTCTCCGCAGTTTATGGCTGGTTTCGTCATGTATTTGCATTACTCAGAGCTAAAAATAGCAAATGGAACGTTCTCAGTCCTTCCACGGACCGGTCTGGGGGCGTTCCTGAACGAATATAGAACGTACTCATTGGAATCACGTCATTGTCACGTGATATTGAACATTCATGGTCTTCCCAATACTACGCAGTTACAAAGAGAACCTACATGTTGCATATAAAATATGAAATAATGGAAATATAACACATTATAAATGAAATAGTCATGGAAATATTGCTGAACAGATGTTTCTGAATAACGTGATTATTCATAATACATAGATTTTTGAGTGAATTTATACGCATGCATCCACCTACATATGCGATGTAATAATAATATGTTGTAATATTATAGATTTATTTTGTTTAAAAAAAGTAATAAATCACACATACACACATGCACACGATAACGAATACTAATTAGTCAACTTAAATTATCATTGGTTTGAATTTTAAAATTCTTTTCATTATTGTACAACAAGTATAAAGAAAAATGTTGTATCTGTTGCTGTACGTACAAGTAAAAAATCAATGGGATTATTGAACTGAGTGTGTCAATGCTTGATAGTTTTAATTATTATAACAACAATACAATATTGATGACATCGAGCGATTATTAATAGAAATGAAAGTATACAACGCATACAAATAATCACACACACCACAATTGAGATCTACCTAATATCTTTCTATTGTGATTATTACCAAGGATGCGTTCCCTTTACAAGAATCCACTTGTCGCCACATTTAACAAGTTAAGTATTTTTCAATAAAATTAAGGGCCCTAGGGTGTTCAGTGGGCAGTCTATTTCCAGATATGCCTACCTGTAAAATTAGACTTATTTCTACTCCCTGGGGGAGGCTACATAGCTAGATTGAATGATTGATTGAAGTTGATACATACATTAAATAAATAATAAATTTACACGCGTACAAGGTCCATACATTAAATGCAGATGCATGAATGATCTGACAACAACTTTAGCAAAGGAATCTATATGCCTAATAAATAACCTCTGCCCTATTATAAATGCACCTATGTTCAGTACAAAGTCTCTTCTTTCAACATAAAAACCTAGGAATTAGTTCATGATTGTTCAACTTATGAATCCATGTCAAGGAAATATCGCCATTTACTCGGTTTTTATCTACATAGTTAGATTTTATAATAAGAAAAAAGATATCAAAACCATGAATACGAAACTAAATATGAAGTCAGCTAGCTTTGCTTTATGGTCTCGAACTATATCGCGAGAAGAACATGTGACCTAGTTTTGACTGAAAATTTCGCCATGATGGCGCCAAATGAGTGGCATAACAACTTTCCCGCTTTCCCTAACTTCGGCAATGATTAAATGATTCCTATGTCATTATTTTGAAAGAAGAGACTTTGTAGATACGTAATACCTAATGTTCAAAGAGGTGAGAGTGAGGAAAGGGGCAGTATTCTTGTCATGAATACGTAATTAGGTTGACCCGCTAAAGCAGATGGGTTTAATGTTTACACGTTTTATGCACTCGTGATGTAAATACAACTGAACAGGACCTTTTCTGGCACCAAACCATTAATGTATTGCATTGTTTACGTTAATTTAGTAATATATATTCACTTCAATTTTTATTATATATGTTGTGTCAAGGTTACGATTTTGTAATGAAATGGTAAAATCTGTGTTTATTGCTGACTATGCAGGTGCCACCTTGCTGTCAATGTAATAATGGATTGATTTTTGTTTGACAAATTTTTGAATATTTATTTCTTAGAAAAGAGATCCCAAGTTAATATCAATTACGGTCGTAATACTAGCTTTTAAGTGGATTTTCGTAAGTAAACAAAACCAATTGTATACAGTTGAATAGTAATATTTGGAACATTATTTATTCTTTTTCCATTATCCATATGGGGAATGTTCGGTTACTACATAATTTAATGTAACTGTTGAAGTTGGAACATCATTATTGTTCAGTTGTCATCAAATTATGTAGTTGATTCATGTCCCACTTTAAAATGATTTGTTAAAAACAGTAAAAATATTCACGTGCGCACACATGCATGCTCACACACACACATACACATGAAAAATGTTCAAATAATCACTGACAAGCAAGGCTTGACAGTAAGGATAGTCCACCTGCCCAGGACAGGTATTATCCACAGGCAGACAAGTGAAATAGCCCTCATTAACAAGCTCTTTATCTACAGGGCAAGTAGTTGCATGTCCGAATGGACACAGGGACAAGTGCCTCAGAAAGTTAGTGTAGAGCCCTGACAGCTGTCAGCTTCAACCTACCTACCATCATAACCAAAATTCATGGAATATTGTTGTTAATTAGATTATCACTGCTGTTGATCACAACAATCATTGTGCAGTTTCAATGAGTAAATCCTTGTAACATTGGACTAAATAGGCAACCAATATTATAGTAATCCACTTTCAAGGATATCATGAACCACAATTCATTTTTATTTTCAGTTACAATATTAGCCTTTTTGCCACTGCGGCAAAAGATTTCCATAACTGACAAGATGCCTAATAGCAAAACCAAGAAAGGCAAGGATGCAAGGGAGGCAACTCCTGGTGAGTAATCATAGTACATCAACAGCGGTTAATATTAACTGAACAGCACTAGCCACACAGGACTAGTGGGGTGAAAAATCTACTAGTCTTCGCCAATTTTCACTAGTCCTTTCAGTGAATAATACAAAAGAACATGTGTTTAATAAGGGACACATGGACTCGTATAGGATTTATTCTTGCAACATATGTTGATCCTTTACCACGTTCGGTCATAATGCAAGGTGTCACCATGTCTATAAAGAATATTAATGTTTACATTTATGGCATCACATATAAACCATCATTCTATTTATTTAAGGGACACAGGGATTCCTATAACGGGACTTAATTTAATGTTTTTAATTTTAATGAGTTTTAATGGCATACAATCATGGTTTTCTTTACTTATCATCGCAACAATAGTTACAGTTAGTGTTAAATCGTCACGTATGAGTGAAAGATTCCTGCTGTGACGTAAAACAATAATTCACTCACTGTTAGACTCATTGATATTTATATTACTGTTAATTTCAGTTTTGTCATTCTGGCATAATGTCCATCGCAAAATCCCTACATCCGCATTTGAAAATCTAATGTTCGTTTTTTCTCCAATTTTGATACCAACTATAAATAGCGAAAGGCTATACACGACTTTGTGTTGTCGTCTATTAGTTACCTCCCTTGAACCAGCAAACAAAAAATCATGATCACTGATCTACAGGGCACCTCTGATGTAGAAGGTTCAATTACGGTAATTTATAGATCGATTGGGACGAGCATGTATTATGTTATCCTTTCTATCTTTCCATATAATAACCTGCACGATCTTTTTTTAAATGTGATGTTTTTAACATAGACTTGGAATAACATGTTACATTTTTCATGATATTTCCAGAGCCAACCCCTAGCACGTCGCAGCGAAGCAAGAAAAGACGAGCAAGTTCTGACGACGAAGAAGATGCTGGATCGCCAAAACGATGTACGACAATTTTGTGATTTTTCAACCATTACGGAGCATTATTTCTGAAGAAAGAATAAATCCTAGCTTATCTAAAACTTTCTTAAGTATACTATCTCAATTTGAACTGGAAAAAAAAGTAATACAGAAATTCCTGAACTTGAGGTTACGATACCTTTTGAAGTATGATTTCTTGCTGAACTCGTTTTACGTTACAGAACTTGAGTTGAACAATCTTACGTTGCATAACCTCAGGGTCTGGTTTCTTTACAGTTAATAATTAATGTTGACTAAATATTGTTACCGATTCAAGCATGGTATATTGTCTCGAGAGCGTGTTGGGTTTCTAAATTACAAACACTGGAGATAACAAAATATATGACAATTTGAGAGATATTTTTATGCGTTCTTCCTGTTTCAGCAAGTGCCAACCCTCCTAGCAAGCTTGGAAATGGGTTACGGAGTCCAAACTTTACACCACACAATAAACCAGCTGAGGTGAGTGGTTAGACCTGGGGGAAAGGCACTTATTGTATAGTTAATGCACAAGGAGATGGTCTCTATCATCGACAGGCTCGAATAGTAACCGAGGTGTGAAGCACCGAGGCTTTTATCTGAGCCCGGCGACGATGAGAGACCAGGCTCCAAGGGTATTAACTGTTTTAAATCATGGCTTCAAAGTTAAGTTCTGTAATGCTACTTTTATGAGAAATTGTTACAAATGTGTGGAACTATATTGTCAATTTACACAATCTGAGAGATCCTGAAAGGCGTGTTCATTTTGGAAAGCTAGATATCGTTTGAACATCCATACAGTAGACTGCTTGTTTTTTCTGTGCATGTGTGAATAGTAACCCTTGCATTCTCACATGTTGTCCGTGTATATGTCATCTCACCACCTGCATTCAAAACAAATTACACTAGCTATCACAAACTTCATTTGTGTTTGTGCTTAATGATACAGGAACTGTTATGGGGAATATTCTTGTATCGAGAAACATGGTGCATTGTTTCTTTAATTGATAGTCAAATAAAATTCACATGAATCGGTCATATATATTTTATTTTAGATGAACACTGCATATGTTTAAAAATAACACAGTAAATAGTACAGCCTCCCAGAGTGAATGCATATTTATTTTACATCAAAACAAACTACACCAGTTATCATAGTTATCACTATAATCAACAATTACGACAACTACTGTGGAAATACACAACGAAGCATTTACGTTTCCAATTCCAAATAATCATTCCCATTCTTTACCCCAAAAATTACCATGAATTTTCCTATGCTTTGATATCGCAGTCGGTAGCTGTACACAGGTAATTTCTAGTGATTCTGTGGCCATGGGTTCGAGTCTCACATGAGGCAAATATATTTACAAAATATCTTAATTGAAAGTAGTTCCAAATTCTTCCACCTTCACTGGGTTTTATATGCATCAGGCATGCTTAATATGCCATATAATGCTTTCAATATCCAGACTTTATATGGGTTTGGGGGCAAATACAGTATAGATGGCAAATAGCGAGCCATGATTTAATCATGTAAAATCGGACATGTTTAATCATATATATGTTCTGAAACAGCAGATTTATTTCTTTATTGAAAAAGAAAATAAATGTGCTTGCATGACCATTTTTAATTTAATTTTCAATATATTGACGTGTGTGCAAACCGATTCCCTGCTATTTTTCTACTAACCCGTTAAGCCAACCATTACTTTGTAGAAAAGTAGCATAGTGTAATGTAGTATAAGTAGTGTAGCCGGCATGCAGCCCGGGTAAAGAGTCCTTGATCAATAATGGCATGCTCCTTTGTCACAAGTTTGTGCGTTGTTCCAGTTGTTCCGAAAAGACTTGATCAGCGCAATGAAGCTGGCGGACTCTGAGCCGCTCCAGCAGGAATACTTCTTCATCTCGGACCAGTGGCGGCAGGACTGGGAGAAGGGAGTACAGGTGCCGGTCAACCCTGGGGAGAAACAGCAGATACAAGTCAAGTAAGACAACTCTGGTCTGCAGTCGTTTGTTTACAAAGCTGTGGTCTTCTGTAATTTCTAAATTGTGTGTTCAAATCAGTACAGTAGTATTTCCACCCACGCACACTTTACAGGTATTTACAGGTATGGCAAGGGGCGGGTGGTAGCGCAGTGGTAGAACAGTTGGACTTCGGAGCCAAGGTTCCAGGTTCAAATCCCACCCCGGGGG
>JAUTBT010078963.1:0-13037 GCA_032361225.1 Lepetodrilus schrolli | reverse complement strand
CAATATCGCGTCAGAAAGGTAACTTTCGCGAACATTGATGCCGGGGCGGGATTTGAACCTGGAACCTTGGCTCCGAAATCCAACCGTTCTACCACTGTTCTACCACTGCGCTACCACCCGCCCACTCAAAAGAGTAAGAAACAATGAAATACATGTACATATTATGTTTTAAATCAAGATGTCTCGTACTAAGTTCATAAGTTTAGATCTCCGATGCATTGCAATGGACGAATTGAACTTCAATAAAAGTAATTTAGTACACTAAGTGAGCAATTCTATGATAGTATTGTCTTCATTTCTTTCACATAACCTTACAAACTACCAACTAACATTGTAATAATAATCTCCCAATTCCAATAATTAGATAAAGGTTTAGTCTAACAGCAATGTACAGCCGAGTCTGCAATTGACATCAATAGACGAGCAGGGTCCAGCTGCACGACTCTCTTGTAGCGCTACAATAGTCCAATTGTAGAGTATTTTACAATTTGAATTGGGTTGCATGAAGCTCTTGTAGGCTAACTGAATAAGACAGTGCTACAACTATTGTAACGGCAGTTGTAAGTTCCTAACACTATTGTAGCCTACAAGAGCGTCGTGCAACTGGACCCTGCTGTCATGTCACGACTGACAGCTGATTATTAAATATTATGCCGGGGTTACCAAGCTGTCATACTCGAGAACACCGACATCAACTAATCCACGATTATCCATTGCGCAGGGGAGCTGCTTATTACGTTCATCAATGGAGCTCCGTGGAGGATTATGACAAGGCAGTGGTATACCAAAGGTCAAGGTTCCGTGTCCCCCGTGGATGGCAGCATCAGCCCACAGGCAAGCTGTCGGACCCCTGCCGATGTTCCTAGTCACCCGTGATGGCAGCGTCTATGCTGGCGTGCTATGGAGGACGAGACTGCGACTATTACTGTACATAAACCCACATTGCGCAATCAAACATAGTTCGCACTAACAATTACGTCATATTGTGCAGCTCCGAGATCTCGCGAAGGGTACCACGTGTGAATGCGGCGCGCACGAGGTGGTGCGCGCGCGAGAAATGTTCGTCTCATTTGCTGGATATTGCACGATACATTAATATGACATATGGCATGTCGAAAGTTGGCATTCAGAAGATGCACGCTCGCACCTAAGCGTTAAGACTGGCATCTAACGGGCCTGTGATAGATAGAATTGACATATATGCAACATACCATATAATTATAAGCACATTGGTGCCTAAGTCTGGTGTGTAAATACATGCATGCCAGAATTGTGATTATGAGAGATAACATGATTGTATATATGCTGTCATATCTCACATTATGACAATTTAAACAGTCATCTAATAAAAACTATTAAAAAGGTACTGATAGATCATACCGGTAAAGGCAAAAATGTGAATACTTTTTAAAACAGTGAAGGTCCGATCAAAATTGACTAATGCCAACATTATATGCATTTTTGACTTAGTGAATTTTAACAATTTGAAAAGTGTCTATTCTTTTAATTAACATTCATTTATGAAATTGTATAATAGTAATACACATTAAATGGCTTAGTTGCTAACCGCCGTCATGCGGATAAATGTATTCCAAATTATGTGCCTTGCAATTCAGTTACGTCACTTTGTGAAATAAATTAGCATAAGGTTTCCAGTCAATTAATGGCATATACCGTTGAGAAATGTACCTTTTTCTTTACTGTACCAATGTTTGTACCATATACACTATCACGGTACCCTATTATACACTCCCACCGTGTCCTTTTATATCACGCCCAGTGCCATTAAACCTCTTATATGTGACTGCCATTATATACATATAGGATCTAACATGAGTGGTCGACTCAACGAAGTTGGAAGGCGACCGGAAAAACAACTAACCAAACAAAAGTTGTCATATAATACTGACTTTATTAAACTCATTGGCAAAACTGACATTATGCTAGGCTCTGCAGAGCATAATATAATTTTATGCCAATGAGTTTAATAAAAAAAATAATATAGAAATCTCAGCTGAGCAAAATCTCAAACTCAAGTTTGTTTCCAGAAATCGGGGCCTGGTATTAACTGCCATCGTACCCTATGGTATTGCAGTACCACTGCTCTGTAGAAGTACAGCTGTACCCTACACGCCTATGCATGTCGACGTGCCACTATACCTCCGATCAGCTGGTTCCAAAGTGCGTGATCAGCACTTATTTATTTGTCTTTATATTGAGTAACAGATATTGAACGTCGTCCACAGTGGGGTCAGCCATTCTATCCACTTAGCACGGGGAGGTTTGTCAACATGTCAAATTACACTTCTTACCGTTATTACTATACAAGCTTTGAATGGCTGCTATTGATCACCTTCGCTGGAATAGCCCCCTTGAATTATTGCCAAATACTACCGAGTTTCAATACTAATAACAATTATGGAACACCTGTACATGCGTCAACTGCCCATAGTCCAAAGATATTAAACACCAGCCCCTCTCAGGATATAAATTTTCTACAGACAGTATCCGTTACTTTCATTAATATCAATACGACCGGTATTTTTTTTATCAGTAAATGTATTCGTGCAACAGTACACACAATATCAAAATGCTCCTCAGACAGATGTGATTTTAAAGATATGTCATACTATCATAACATGCCTATATCACCAGTATTTAACAGAGTTTTTATTTCCTTATTACCATCCACGGTGGTACAAGAGTACAAATAAATATTACATACATATATGAATTTATTTGGTACTAGTAATTCAAGATGGTTAGACATTTTACGTGGTAAACGCTGATATTACATTCCTTGTAGAACAGATTCTTAATTTCTTTGAGGACAGATATACACACACACAAAAATGATTTTATATTTATATAGATTAGGGAAACAAAGATATTTGCGAGCGATATGTTTCTTTCTAACAGTGTCAAAGTATTCACATCTAAATAAATAAATAAATTCATCATCTAAAGCAGGAGATGTACAGAATGGAAAGATCCTCTCATGCCTAGGCACACTATACCAACGACCAGTTTCAATAGGAAGTTTGTGATTACCTGTTCTAAATATTAAGATACCATATGAAATAGATTTTGGTAATAAGAGACATCTTTCAAGTACAATAGTGTCTGTAATACAACTGTAGCAATTGTTCTTAGGGCTGCTTAATATCGTTTCTCTCCACTTTTGAATATATTGATCTTTCATGATTCTTTCGATATGTGCTGTGAACTATACCGTAGAAACTGAATGTGGATTATGAAAAACAGCGGGAATACCGCATGTGTTGAGTATATTTTCGATGCATGAAAACCAGGCATTTAGCATATTATTTCGATAAACGTTACAATATAAATAGGTACATAATAGTATTTGATGACCATGGATTACTTGTTTGATTGTAAAATGAACATATTTAATCATAGGATGTTAGAAGTTTCTTATACTAAAGCAAACTCCTCAATAAGCATGTAATAAGTTTTAGGCAAGACCTTGGAAGAAAATTCTACAGACACCCAAACCTATTTATCGAGTCTACTTGCGGTCGCCATAGTAAAATCAGTAACGATCAGTAGATTACTACACCGTGATGCGGCTCCGGGATATAATTATATTTCATCTCGGAACATTTCATTTCTCGACCAATCAAATTGCTATAAACATCCTAAATATGTTACAATTGATCATTCATTATTGCTCAATATTACATCGTTGCATGTATGTTTCCTGTCAATCACATGTATCATGTATCTTTCTCTCAACGTGTAATATACCACGATCAACACGACAGAGTACGCACCGCACGTGAAGTACGCCCCGTCGCTGTGCGCGAGTTGTTCGCTGGGCTGTCATAATAGTTGCACAACAACTCCACACCTGACATCGACAACTGACAGATACACAAGCCAAAGTTGTCGATTTCATAAAGACGTGGTTGCATTCCGCCGGCGAGGAATTACAATAAAATCACTCCTGGTTAATTAGATAGGTGTTGACAAGCTCGGAAACGTTGGTGTTGGGAAATAATCAGGAAAACTGTCGTCGTAATACAACAAGCAGTGATTATAATGGTGGAATCGTGCAATAAGTTAATGATGTCCGACTGAACCGAGGTATTTGTGGAAAATGTTACGTATACATAATGTCATAGTAATTGGACTAGGCATCAATGACTCGAGAGCGACACATTTAATTGATTTTCCTAGCTATATTTGACCCACTCGAAATTACGAATGTATTTTTAATAATAGGTAGCTACAGTATGTACATATATAGTAACTGTTTGGATTTTATTGTATTTATATTATTCTATTCTATTCTTATGACCGACTTGTACTTAGTAGTGAAACTAAAATGTCATCGTCGACACCATGTGCATCATAGGTCGCCGTAATTACTAAGCAGTGTCACACGCTACTGAATAAAATAACAGGTATTTAGTATTTTAATTTCGAACCTCCTCTCCTTTGTTGGTGAAAACGTACGATTGTAAGTAAGCGTACATTATTAAAAATGTACAAGTACCTACACAATGAACGTTAACTTGCATGGCCATCATTAATTATTCGTTAAAAGTTTGATGAGATTGTAAATACATTAAACCCGATGTGTAATTACAGAATAGACAATGTTGCCTGATAATGCCGCTCATTAATTCTAGTTCATGTCACCGACCTTTTGGGACCAAATTTGTCTATTCTCTTAATATACAGGTCGCCCTGAATGCCGTATTAAATATGTAAGCAGTTGTGGAAACTTATGCATAGACTTGACGTATGTGGCACCGCAAGCCATTCAAACGAAGCAGGACCCCGACAAGGATCAATGGCCGATCCCCATCTGTTGTACCCAGATTCTCCATTGAAGCAGGGAAAGCAGTCCAAATTGTATGACAGATGCCCAGTCAGTTTTCAAAACACAACACTGATGGGAGACACAAAGTTCAAAGGACATTAATGGGTATTCGGATGTTTAACATTTTATGCCGTTGTCATTTTTGCATTACGAAGCCCCATTGAACGTTAGAAGAAAACGCTTTTTAATCAGAAAAAGAAACCTTTCTTTCAAATGAACCCGAATTTTGTGTTGTTCTTAGAAGCCCCGAGGAAAGACCTTGTGTCGGGGCTATCAAATTTCACTAGCTAAATCTCAAATCAATACGGATTTAACGTTGACGATTAAAGGTGAATTCTAGCAAAGGACACCTTAAAACAAGCTTGTGTTTCCTTTGAAGGTTGTTATGCTTCACGGATTTAATCCGGTATAAAGCACCTGCCTCTAATCCAAAAAGTGGAAATGAAAGCAATGGGAGTGTTAATTGAAGCATAAAAACACTCATTAAAATATTTACTTGTCTCATTCTAGAATATGAAGCGACAATTATTGTCATTTATATATTATAGATTGTTAAAGAAGTGGTTCTATTTCATGTACTGTACTGATTCTGGTATGGTGATATTACACCAATGTGTACAGTCGGAATATTTTCCAGATCAGGGTTAATTGATAGAACGTATCCGATCTACCCAGCGTTCTCGCACATCTTCCAGACGCAACTTCATGAACTTCAATAAGACTGATGTCATTATCCGCTCACCATACATATTGTCATTAAAATTACACGTCAAAAGTGGATTAAGCCAACATTTAATCTATGAAATATAAGTTTCATATAGGAAATATAATGTAATCAATAGTAGTGTTGTTAACTTGGAGATGCACCTATTCCATATGTTTGTGTGTTAAAATGGCACTGTATAGTCCAGTGTACATATGACAGTATACATAAGCATATGCATGTGTTAGCATGTCTGATTTATGTTTCACGGATATCAGAGGTATATAGTAATATCTCGTGTAAAATCAAAATCATAGTAAACATACTCTCCGAGCATCTTGTGGTTATCTGAGCACAATACAATTTTGCCCCGTCAGCATATTTGTGCAGAGTACGCTAAAAGATATAGAGATAAGGCATATCCTTGCTAGCCACCTGTCCGTGTTTTCTCCACAGAGCAGTGTAGAATGTCGGCACCAATTACTGATAACCAGTGAGTGAACTCATCACTCCCTCCACTGCTTGACCACTGGCCAAGCAATCCCATTGACCCGATGGTCATCCTAAACCACAGATCAAGACTGTCCAGTTGAAAAAGGAACTCTATTTCGAAATAGCGTCTGGACAAACTATAAATCGGAGTTGGGAACAATATTATATTATACGCACAATGTTGAATAAACTTATAAAAAGGAGTTCATTATATTGGCGATGAGAGTTGTTTAGCAAAGTCAGTAATTTTGTTTGCCGTGTGCGTTGACTGTTTAGGACGTGCGCGGTCACCAGCGCGTTACGTTTATCTAAACACGAAACATGTTTTATTTGCCGGGTGCGTTGGGCTTTACATGAACAATTCCCAAACAGTTACCAAATAATTAATATCTGTCTATTAGTTTCCGATTTGTACTGATATAGAATAACATACTAGTGACAACCATTTACTTCATTGTGGTATGCTAGAATATATGCCGTTGTATGTTCAGGCATTTGGATGCATATTCAACGTTCATGACAAGACGTTATTTGTTTGTGAAGTGTTTATTTTGAACGTTTGTAGAGGCGGCCCAGTGGGAACAGAAATCAGCTGCTCTCAGGACCGGAGTGTGTTGATGGTTATAGCTGTGGCCAGTAATGGACGGCCATCAGCCAATTGACTGCTACCAAACATTTATCTTTAACTAGGGGGGTAGCCGTCAGAGTTCATACGCTAGCCTGTTCCATGCACTACCATCCTGGCTTTGATGTTATACTATGGGCATTATTCCGGAATGTGGTACAGCAATACAAAGAATGAAATCTCTAAATTGACTACATTAGTCAGGTCAAAGGGTTACATTCAAAAATACTAAAGAGTAAATAGAAGACGTTATAACTGCTGAATTACATGGTATTGAAAGCCCGTGGACCCCTATTCCCCCCTAAAATTGATGCGCGTCTTTATAAAAGCTGACGACATGCGTCTGATTCCCATCGCGAGAACCATTCGGGAGCAGTCGTTAATTGTTACAGCTAATCCTTAAGGATTTCGGATAACATGTACGGCTAGACGGGCCGACACGTCGGACAGATTTCTACAATCGATATATCGGATCGATTGCATGCGTTATCCCACGGACAGTATTTCCTGCGGGCTTGTAGATATCAGAACCATTCAGGGTTGTTCCCTGGTTAACTGGACCTAGTCTTAAGACAGCACGAATAGGGCGGGTTACATTGAGAAAACATTCCCCCAACCCCGGCCCCCCTGTGACCTCTTGACCTGTGAGCTATCCCCCGCGTTCGGCAGCTGTTGGAGCGATGATGGTAGAGATTAGACGCCGGAATAGAACCCGAACCTCAATAGAGCAAACCGGGATGAATGGCCACTGCCCCAACCACCCGAATGGTTGCAGCTCACCCAGGCGTGGTTCCGATCTCAAGGTCACGGCCAGGGGTTCTTCAATGGAACAGACCACCAATAAGAGCTTGTCAACATCTGAATGGAGCAATTAAATGCATATTGGACGGGCTTCACGGACCTTGTCACTCGAGAGATCATCGCAAACTTTACAAAATACAGCCGGTCTGACACGCGATACTCAACTTCCGGCGCAGTTATTGGTTTCTGGCGCTGTTTATGATGACGCTGTGCTCGGACTCGCCCCGAGAAAAGCAACATTGATGGAAGTAAGCCATGGGTGAATAGTCCACCGCCAAAATATAGTTACCGAATTTGAGCCCTTTGGAAAGAATAGTCAGATTCGTAACCGAGGATAATTGTGCTTCCAATGTCATTATAATCGTCATAAAGACAAGCTCATGGCCATATAACTATATAAACACATAATAATGTTCTTCGTAAACACGTGGTTTGTATGAGTTTAATAAGGAATTATATTTACAGCGTCATGCGTTCTGTTTGTGTCAATAATGATTACAGTTCAACGTCAGTCACACGTCGCTGTATTTGTTTAACCTCGTAAGACTGACAGGCACCACAGGTTTCCGAAGAAGGCTTCAGTACGTTCCTGGGAAAACTACGGAAAATTGACACCGAGAGAAAACGCAGACGACACTCAACTGACCAATCAAATCCTGAATAGATTAAAATCATTGCGTCATCGAGAAAATAGCCCGGTTCAAGCAACCGACCCTTGTCCGCTTTCGGTCAGACCGTGTCCACGATGATTGTCAGAAGTCCCTGGTCGTAATTCAGCCAGCAATCCGGCGATGCCAGGGAAGAGGAGGGGGTGTTATCTCATACAATAATTGGGGCCCAGGCGGTACCTGACTTGATATACGAGCTACCATCTGCCTGTCCACCCCCTGGGTCGAGGCTACCCTAGGGATTCGCCGACATTTTATTGACACTAATCGATGGGAAATCAAAGACGCCTTGCCGTAATCTGACTTCAGAAGCGAAACTATCTTGCATTCCTCGACTCGGATGGAATCGGTACAAACTTTGAAGGAAAAGGACTGGAATTCTCTAATTCGGTTTGACCGGATCTTCCAGCATGTCTAGGTCGACCATCTGGAATGAACCGGAAACGTTCGCAGAGGTGTTATGACGATTTTGTTTAGTATTCTACTGAGAATTGGTATTGATTTCACTCAGCTTTACCTTTCAGAGGACAACACAATATTTATTCGCCTCCAGGTTATTAAATTGGATGTTTCTACTGACTATTGACATATTCTGGCGATAACTTCATCACACGAACATATGGCAGAGATTGTTTTAAATGATAACCTATTTGTATCTGAATACATAACCTTCTGTTCTATAAATAGGCACGGTATTTACGTCATATAGGAAATTGCTCTATTACACACGAGACATGCTTGAATGACATAAATAATTCTATCGGAACGTGCAATTTATCATTCTCGCTGATCTGCTTTTCTCACATGTTCAAAAGTACAAATCAATTAACAAAATAAATAATCGTTAACCAGTTCAACGCACCAGTATGCATGATGGCATAATGTTTATGACATATCAAATCACGATTCTGATTAATATGTATGCTAAAACACGCTCGTGTTATCGGAATAGATATGCACTAAATATATTCACCGTTAACGGGTAGGTAAGTTGTTGATGCGCAGTGTCCGACAAGTCTGAAGCTGTATATTGCGCAGCTGCCTCGTCTATACATCAAGCCTTCACGTGATTAACACACATAAGTACCTATTTTGAAAATAGTAAATAACTGACCTAGTTCATGCTTGCCAAGCACGTAAATATAGCACAATACTATTGTACTTTTGTGGTGGGCTAGTACTATACCTGCGCATATGTACAGCAACCGATCATGTCGCAGACAATATATATCCCAATATATACCAATCTACGTCAGAACATTGGAGGAAAGCAGACCTAATGCATCCATAGAGCATCACCGAAAGAATGTGTCTTAATTGCAAGTTAGTTTTGGTATAGGGCTGAATGATTCGATTACCTGTAAGAAAGCTACGTGCATAATGTACGCAAAACAAATCACTGAAGAAATAATTCAATATCTAGTTGGACACGAGCACTTTCTGAGAAGTCTACCTAACGATGTTTGTCTGTTGACATAGATACTAGAGTGTACAGCCATGTAACAATATCTAGGTACAAATTGTTCATCGATCCAAGAGAGGTATACTCAATAGACGTCACAGCATGTCACGAGTGTTATTTTTCGTATTACCCGCACATCCTCTTAATAGTATACCTGTCATAACTGACCTTGTGATCAGAATAAACAGACTATACAGACGGTACGTAGTTGATGTATAAACAGGCTGTACGCAGTTGATGTATAAGCAGACTGTAATAAGTTGATGTGCATACAGGCTGTACATCGTTAAAGTATAATGCTACCTATTGAGACACGAGGTATTAACTTCAATATTCTAAGTCCTGTACATGTACGTAGAGTTGCAATACAATAGTAATGTGCTATTTCAATCTCTGTCATATATCAATATTTAATAACATATTTATACCCACATCCTTGACCAATATACTAGTATACAGTATGTGTGTGTGTGTGTGTGCGCAAGTGGGTGTGCAACTGTGCGTGTATGTCCCCTAACGAAGTAACTATATCCGGTTCTTGACTAGGCAAGATTTATCGTATGTATTACAGAGCTCTCGTACCTCTGGTTTGTGTGTATGTGCCCAGTCTTGATTGATTGGTGTGTATATCACCAGCCCTTGTATCACATAAATACTTGGTTAGTGTCTTAGTCGGTGATCATGCCAATTCCACAGTCGATGTATATCCACGGCTATAGGATACTCGCTGCTATTAGTCTACCAGTCAGGAGAACCCCTTGTATCATATTGCGCTGCTACTACGGCACTGTTGTAGCACTTCTAGTGAGAATGTATGTCAGAACCTTGTTAGGGGTCTACGTCTAGTGGTAACACTGTGGCATACCAGATGGGGATACATTGTATCAAGCTCTGTCCGTCTCCTAACGACGGATCAACGTCTGGATGGATGAGCTCACGCACCTGTATTCGCCTGCTGTTTGCAGCAATTAATAAAATATATCCAAAGATATTATAGGCAGTTTCCGCTTGCCGCGGCAGAAACCTGTACAGTAACTGGTTAGTTCACCCCGAGGTATACTCGTATCTGTATAGATTCAATGTTGAGATTATACGCCCTTAATTTGAAGTCCCGGATGTCGTAATGTGTCATTAGACGAGGAACACATACGACTACGACTAAGTTGGATATTCATGGACAATGTGCCAACATATATTTCTTTCTTGATTCCGAAAGAAACAACTAAACAAAATCGCAACTTACATCATTACAATTGCTCATTAGAATACGGGTGGTTTGAAGATTGCACTCAATGTGCGCCGAATACCAAAGCTCAACGATGTACAAAAGACATCAATTGCATCATGATCACCGTGACTGGCATATCTTGATCAATGCAAAGTTTTACAAAAAGATTTATCTCATGCAGTTATCTTCTCGGCAAAGTGTACTACCCCCTTTGGCTAAAAAATCGAGGACACACTCGTCATCTCTCAGCCACCCCGACCCCTATCCCACCCCATCAAAAGTAAAAACTATGACTAGACAAACTACATCAAAGAAATACAAACACTGGAATTGCTATCCTGCAGGCTATAGAAGAGATATCCCCTCTTTCCCGCCAAAACCTGGTAAATGGGGTTGGAGATAGACCAGGTCAAAGGTCAAGGCCATGTCCCTCTGCAAAGTGAAACGGTCATCTATATGTCTGTCTGTATGTGTGGAAACAAACACACCCAAAGCACGTACAGATGCTCGTCAAATTGGTCTGAGTTAACGTGCAATGCCCAAGTTGTAGACGAAGTAATAAATCCATCCCCCAAGACCTGTTTTGCCCTTGGCCAACTGTTCAAGGCCTTGAGTGGTTAGTTACGCAGCTGTCGGCCGGCCAACTAGGACCAGAGCGAGGTGACCAGTTATGCAATGTCCATTCACGCGCCTTCCATTGATCGCGAAATCTGCTCAGTCAGCTAGTTTGTCCTTCTGACAGTAATCGGCGCGAGTTTCCGGTTGAAGGCGACCTTGAGTAAACCATTACAACAATTGATTCATTCTATCGATATCTCCTCAGGCTCCCAGCCCTCGTAGCCTCATCTTAAGGGAACAAACAGTAATCATCTATTCAAATGGTTAAGTTAATTCACCTGCCATTTTTTGATTGGCTTAACTAAACAAATGTCAGATTTGGACACGAAACCTGTAAATTGTATCGGAAAAGGTGAATTTCTGGTGACTGCTTTAAGCTGTATGTCTGGAGACATGGGTATTCTGACCATCTGGTGTTGTGTTTTGGGATGTCGAACGTTGAATGAAATTAATTCCCCGACCATTCACCGTCTTCATGCATTAAATAGACATTACCATTTTAAATTCAAGCCAGACCCACAATATACTAACAGTAGTATCTTCTCGAACTAGATTCATATCTGAGCGATGACAAGAGAAAATAAACCTGCCTTGTTATGTTTCGACTATCGACATCCTAGGAACAACAAATAGTAGATGAAAAACTAGTTAAGGTGCTGCTGCCAGATAGCATCATACTTTACACCGCTACCTCTCTCGTGTACAGCATAGCTACTGTTACGTGTACTACCACGTGCAACTGGTCGATGGCGTATTACCAACATTCCCTTGTACTTTGGTACATTCGTATCAAGTATTAATGTGAATATACTTTTAAGCGTTATATTTGTTATCTATATCTATATTACGTCAATTGTTGCACGGTCACCATAGTAACGATCTGGGGGTGGGGGAGGGGAACGTACTTGGGGAGTTGAAATGGTGGCACAAGAATACTGGAAATAACTGACCGGGGTGACCTCGTTATAATTTTGGAATGGACTCTCCACGAACCAAAGTACTCTTGCACAAGGAGACCGTTCGCGCATGTATGTGTCGATGTCTACCCATCCTTTAGCTTTAAGCGGTAGATGTCTGCCTATCGCTACATTACACACAGACAGCATGGTAATCCTGGCCAGTATGAATGTCATTCCTATCACGGCGAATGCTAAACGAGGTGCTGAACGATATGCAATGCATGTAGCGCCTATCTGTGGTCATTTGTGACTGGACTGACAGCCGTAAGGCCGCGGACGAGTTGAGTCGCAAAATGCGTGGCCGAAAATAGCATCGTCTGCGCATGTATGCAGAAACCTATGACCACCTGTTTCTGCACCCAACCCGACCTGACTGGTCTTACTCAATCTGCTCACGTGCACATGGCGTCGACATGCTTTGCACGTGCTGATAACGTCTACAGTAGCGCGAAGGCCATGGCTAAAGGTAGTTTGCCTGAAGATGAGCTCTCTGATGCTAGCACGGAGGTTAAATGTAAATGTTGCAAGCTATAGCCGACGAATTCCATTACCTATTTAGATGTGAATATTTAATAAATGCAAGGAAATTATATGTGCCAAACAAATATTTAAAATTTACTAATATGTTATCT
>JAUTBT010078941.1:0-13037 GCA_032361225.1 Lepetodrilus schrolli | reverse complement strand
GTAGTAGTAGTAGTAGTAGTAGTAGTAGTAGTAGTAGTAGTAGTAGTAGTAGTAGTAGTAGTAGTAGTAGTAGTAGCCCTAGTAGTTATATTGACAACAGTGGATGTAGTGGATGGTCCTAGTGGGAACACACATCACACTTCTTTATCACGTGATAGTACTTTGGCTATATATAGCACATTAGCAATTAATCTAATCTACAACCCACCAAGGCCAGTTGAGCCAGGTTGCACAACATATAGACATCAAACTACGTCGTCGACCTAATACCTTTCAACAATAACCTCAATACCAGATATTTATCAAATGTTTATATCTGTTTGGTTGTCAAAACAGGCCTAGTTCGGCATGACAATAAATCCATAGGTTGCTGCATGACATATAGTGATGGCAATTGTGATATATATGTATAAGTAGACCTCGACTATCAATTACTGTTCTTCGTGTACAAAACAAATACCTGTTGTTCGTGGGTAGGCCACATAACAAGGGCAGACGTGTAGGAATGTGTTGTTATGCAAGCAAGGTATGATGTAGACTAAAAACACGCTGATGCGCATGCATTTGCAGGTCAGGGGCATTATAATAGGGGCACACGATGTGAACCCGTAAATAAAAAGAAATTTGAAGTATCTAAATAAGTAGACCTAGGTACATGTAGTTGTTTCAACTGACATTTAAGTTGACTCTCAGCGTATACACGACAAGGATATCGTATTCTAATTGGTATGTGCGTGTGTGTGTGTGTGTGTGTGTGTGTGTGTGTGTGTGTGTGTGTGTGTGTGTGCGTGTGTGTGCGTGTAGTGTAATACACTGTGCATGTAACCTATTAAACAGGAATTGCCATCGGAATGAAAGTTCTTTCGTCGGAAATATCAGAAGAAAGTAGGCGTGGTAACGTTTGGTATTATGTCGTGGTCTATTTGGGCGATATGTCAGTAAGCTGCAGTGTGTCCTATATAGTAGTCTACGTAACTGCGTTCTAGTATTTGTCCTGTAAAGTAGGCCTAGACATAGATAGTGGTAATTTATAGCCTTGATAGACTATCCAGTCTCAGAGGGTTAAAGTAAATTAATAATATATAACTTATATTGTTTGGTATTATATTTATATGAAAGGAGCCCCTGAAATTATTTACACTCTGTTCTCCAGTAATCTAGATTTGCTTAACTGATTTGGGGGATATTTTGAATAGGAGTATTTGTGAGAACAGGGTCTGACACAGACTATAGCATTGACAGATGAACAGAGGAATATCATTCATAAACCTGTAAATCAACTTTACATTATTTTACACAATAATATATTCTTTATATACATGTATATATCGCCTACTATCTAAGTAGTACAATACATGTAATATACTATTTTAAGAAAGCGGAACGAGGTCACGATGATCCAGACAAACTGGATCACGCTGTCGTCATATGACGTGAATCAATTTCGCGCCATATGCTTCAGAATATAACAGGATCCTGGGTACATTGATATAGGATGTAAACTATTGTGTATACGTGTGTATGAATCAGGGTGATCAATTCGATATTGAATATATACTTATGTTATAGTCAACGTGAGATATACGTCACTCCTCACGGCATTGCTGACATAGGAGCCTACTATTGGATTTATACGCACCACGCAAGACATAGTCCTACAGAACAAGAATCCGTGGTCTAATAATCTACGAATGTATACTATTACTTTAAATCACTTATTTCAAACTAACATTAAGAACTATATCCCTGTGTCTATAGGCAAGTTTTATGAACCAAATCCTTTCGTTGTGCTTCAAAATGCAGTAATTGTTTAGTAGGCGTATTTCCGTGTATAAGTCCGTGTGTCCATTGTTGAAAAAAAAATCAATGGAAAATTCAATACTTCGAACCCATGTGGATAGATAGTTGTGATGTAGGCATATTCCTTGTCAAAAACGTTTCGTGGCAATTTTTCAAAAAGATGTAAAGTCATTTTATACAATCAAAAACATTGCGACGACTAAGTTGTGATACTGCACATTAACGACGCACACAATGTATTATGTATATACTATAAGAACACGCCATACCAAGATATAATGTTTACATTGGTAAGCAGTATACCTATTGTTTCGTATCCACATCAATACGATCAAAGACATACTTGTCGCAGAGCATAGCCTTTACATCTATAATGATATATGGCATGTTATATTATGATGTGTTTGGCGTTTCATAAAAGTTTATACTAGCTCATTACGTTAAATTCAAGATGCACTGAGACGTTTGATGTCAGGGTTGTTTGAACTAATATACATTACACTCAGAAAGTAGTTCCTATTCTACCAAAACAATTTTGCAAAATGCATTTTCCGTAAATACTCTGGTCCTAAATAATGTAGTTGATGTCAATCTTTAATACGATCATGTACACTGATAATTAAACATGCTCCACATTCGAAGATTAATTCAGTACATGGCATGTGAACCATATCGTTGCAATGTAGCATACACCCGAATACCGGTAGATTGCTCTCTCGGGTTTAGCAATTAGTTATTCCACAGATTAGTGCTTCATATCGGTTAATCCCTTCATACACAATGCAAAGTGTATTCAAGACTTGTAACGACACTCGATAGATGGGCACACGCTGGAAGGTTTCAGTTTAGTTGGAACCAATTTGGATATAGTCTACATAGGCTACTATACTAATGCTAATCACTAAATATGCTGCTCCGAAATGTTGAAAGGAACGCTTGCGCAAGACCGCCATCACATGCGGTGCCACTAATGAATACGAATGAATGAATTACTACTACTTGAGGTCATTTGTAATCATGATTCAGCTGTGAGAGACGAAACGCAATTTTATATTAAAATACAGTTGCTCCGCTTTAGCATTGGAAATCTGTCCATTAGTAATGGATAGTTGTGCGAGTCATTATTAGAATATAGCATAGAAAATATGTAGTATTGTATTGTAGAACCGAGTTAGTTTTCGACTTGTATTTTTACTTCCACATCATTAAAATTCTTGACATTAGTCAGGATCGAACTCACTCTCCGATTGTGACTCCTATGCTCTACCACCTGAGTTATGCAGGCTACGAGAAAAATAACACAAATGCATCTAGTCTCTCGAAACAGTGAAACGCACCCATTAACTGCACGTGCTCCACGATGTGTTCATGCTAATGCAGACTGCACGTGCTCCACGATGTGTTCATGCTAATGCAGACTGCGCATGCAGAGATCAGTCATTGCACGAGGTACATGTGTATGTGAACAAAATGGCATTGAGAATTGAGGCTCCCTACGAGACGCCGACAATTTCCAATATTCTCTTTGGAAAACTATTTATTTTAGTTGGTCGCTATGGATGCAACACAAACTAACGATGAATGCAATGTTGTTAAATATACTTTAATTCACTGTATTTTAAGTCGGATAAAGGTATCTCATATATGTCCATTACTGGGAGGTAATGGAACTCGGGGGCCTACGTCCCCTCGTCTCCATTACCTCTCAGTAATGGGCAGATACTCGGCCTTTCTCCTATACGAAAAACGTGTGATAGAAAAGAGATGGTTTCTAGTCCCTACTACTGGCGTTATCTGAAACACACGACCAGTGCCTACTGAACATCAGTGATGATCAAGTAGGCAATAGGCCAATAATATTTTTATTTTTTTATTTTTTTTAAATTGGGGTTTAAAGTCGCTTTCAAGATTCTTTCACTTATATCACGACTTGTCAGTTTAGGGCAGGAGGAAACCCGCAACATCCGTAGCGCTGAATGTTGCAGTAAACCTGCGATCACCGGTTGGTACTGACAAGACCATGGATGATAACTGCATTGCCACTCTACAGACAGCACATCCTATCAATATCGCGTCAGAAAGTTAACTTTCCCGGGCCCCCGGGGCGGGATTTGAACCAATAATTTCAGAGGATGTCAAATTCAGGGAGTTGGCACAGTTACAACGATGTTAGGTGTCATGTTCCAGGCTCCTAACTGGCAGGACACTCGTTTGAGCAACCACGTAACATTAGGTGTCATGTTCCAGGCTCCTAACTGACAGGACACTCGTTTGAGCAACCACGTAACATTTGGTGTCTTGGACCGGACACCAAACTTATTTTGCTGTGTGACGGTTAATTGTAGTTTTACTTCACCGTTTAAAAAAATATTGCAGCGATATGTTTACGGTGGGAGGAAAACCTGTAACAGCTGTTCAGTTTCTTATTGGCTGTGGTTTACAGCGATTCAAGATTCACAAGAACATTGGGTCTACACGTCAACGGCCAATGTCAAAAGAACATGGTACTTTTTATTGAACTTTGGGTATCGTTTCGCGGAGCTCTCTTCACCAATACGAGACCATACATAGCGATCTCGCAAGTGCCCGATCAAGAGATCGCTACGAGAGCACTATGGTCTCGTAGTAGACAAGAGAGCTTCCTGAACCAATACGAGAGCATATATACGTGGTCTTGTTGAAGAGATGGAGACCTCTTTATTAACGGTTTATGGTTTCGCAGTGGATACGAGAGCTTCCTGAAAGCGTGTCCACACGGGCAAATTAAGTTTTAAAGCGATCACCATCTACAGTCAGCTACTTGTAGATGGTGGTTCTTTAAAACACACACAATTAACTTCTGGTTCCCGCCACTTGGAAGTACCAAGTATAATGACTTCCCCCTATTACATCTTCAGCTACATGAAGTTGGCCATGTTGACAAAACATGATGGGAGTTGCAGTCGCTATCGATCGTTTTTTACGTGCCTTGCAACAGCTATTCGGCAACGCTCAGCCCCGCCCACCAGCCGACCGTGCACGTGCACTCTACGTGCACCATCATTGTAGTGTAGAGTAATCAATATTGCCGAAACCGACGTGCATAAACAACATTTAATAGGAACTTTGGGAGCAAATATCGATCTTTTCAAATCTATTGATACAAGTGCACTTGAATAGACGGCGGTCATGTTCATTAGCTTAGCTACCACTGATGGACATCAAATGGCACAACACTCCAGTTTACTAAAATTAACCCTGAATTTTCAGAAAACATGCAGATGGCTCAAGAGATGTGCTTGCACCGAGGCCAGCACGAGTGGGTCGATGTGAAAAGGTACACCCGTAAATTTCATTTCAACTTAAAGGTCAAATGCTAATTAAATAAATGACACCACTTTCAAATGTCCTACACCATCACTGAATAAATGGTCAAGGGGTGTACTGGTAGTCTACATTTAAATCATGGGTTTTGCAACTTCTTGCTTAATATCTTCCTATAGTAATATTAATAACATGGTTAACAATTTGAAACAAACCATAGTTACTATCCAACGGTTTTATCAGGGAATTCCCCTAACCAAATAAGGTACTTCTACATTGTATACTTGTCTCCAATATAGCCAGATTGTAAAATCTACAATTCATATAATGGCCGGGTACCTTTTATATCCTTTATATTTTATACATAAATGCAATTTTTTGGAGGCAAATAAAATGTCTAGGATGTCCTAGACAAACAAAAGACCAAATAGTTGACAGCAAGGTGTGCCGCACCTAAACTACTCTTATCACCTATTTCTAAGCAAGTCACGTGACTCCTATGCAGCCAGGTAGGCTATACAGGAACTGTCAGCTAAATTTGACCTAGTTTTTCACCCCAAGCTCAGACTGACCCTACTGAGTACACATGGGGGTTGTTGCATCAACATGAAAAGGCATTTCATTGGCTGTTCATCTCCCATATTCCCGCCAATTTACCCCCAACTCTCTCTCCAGACAAATGACAAGTAAAGATGTATTGCTTTCAGGTAATACATTTCATTTGTTTGTTTTTTATTCTGAAGTATCATACAAAACATAAAACAATGCAGTTTTCCACTTGAAACAAAATGCCCTTTCCTGAAAAGAACAAACTTACCAGTCTGTGCCCTACAGACGTGTATAAAATAAATGCTAATATGTATGTACAAAATAAAGCTAACAAAATCAGTCACTCAATAATAGTTTCCATCACATTAGGTTGAAAACCTAAAACAACAGCCATTGAAACACGGCACACTTTTAGCAGCAGTACTCCAATATTGGCAGTGAAGTAACAAATATAGTTCAAACTTGAAAATTGAAACAAAGTTTTAACGCCTCAAAGAAGACAAAGTCCGTCGCAATTTTTCGTGCCTGTCTTTCTGATTTTGAACCTGTTTCGCTAACGACTGTTCCTTCTGACGAAGTTCGTAAATGTAATCTGCAGATTTCCTCAGAATCAACACTTTGGGAGCTTTTTCCTTCTCCCTCAATTCTGGCACGGTGTCTCTAAGTGTGAAGAAACTGTATTTCAAGTCATTTCTTCGCTTCCTTTCTAGCACATTGTGTTGTGTCCTTTTGCCTTCGCAACTCTCCTCAGAGTCTGAATTGTTTCTACTGCTAGACCTACTGCTAGCATTTAACTTTTGACACACTCGTTTGAAGTCTGGTTCGCTCAATTCACGCTTAATCCTCTTTGGTGCAATGTTCGTCTGACAAGGTGATGATTTAGTCCTTTTGAATGAATGCGAAGGTAAGCTATAGTTGTGTACGTCCATGTCATGGTAGCCGATCACCACATGCACAGCCTTGGCCTCTTTCTTAACACTTTCAGTTCTAACTGTCACAGTTTTCACATTGATGGCCATGGGTTCAGGTGATGGTATCCGAACTTCATGAATATCTTCGGTGGACACCACATCAATTTCTTCCTCTGTAAACAAAAGAATGTCAAATTAGTACACTGATAAAACATTGTTGAAGGCTGGTCATATCTGAATCTAAAGTACAAAGGGTCGTTCAAACATTTAGCCATAGCTGTGTAGACAACTACCGAGTGGACATGAGCTCTACCGTCTGTCGTTTAAAGCAAGAGTTGCTTCCCCTTTGACTACACTTGCGCAATTTTGTGAATCAATGGTGAAATGTAGACCAGTCTTGTCTATAGTAACATGTACACAATGACTCAACATTTGTCATATTTGGAAACAATTTTTTTTTAAAACGTTTAGTTAGCCTTTTGATAAAACCTTCCTGTTGTAATTAGTGTCACACAGTAATAGGGGCCATGATCTGAACATACCTGAATCGGAGGGTGTTTCTGGCACTAGAGGCGTCATTCTCGTGTCGCTGATAGGGTAGGGGAACACAGCAGCAGGGTCCACACAATCCGAAGGGGTCTCAGTCTGTCCGTTATCCGAATGACGAGATTCCGGGATCCGAGACGTAGATTTCTCACTCTTGCCAACCACTTCGAAGCCTGGGTTGTGACTGCCAGACCACATACAGTCCTGGATTAGCTTCGAACATAAACTAGACGGTGGCGATTCCGGAAAAGGCAAGTTCGGCGGCTTCAAGTCTATGTTTTGGAGATATTGCGAGATATCCGTCGTCTCCAGGTCCAAGAAATCCGAAATGTCGTGTTTCGGCGAACGGGGAGGTGTTGGGAGAAGATCAAATTTTTTCCAAATATCATCACTTGGCATCAGTGTAGTTGGTGTGCAGCTCATATTAGAGTAGATATCATCTTCTGGTTCGTTGTTCATAAGCGAATAGAAGGAATCTTCATCCAAGTCGGGGAGTAAATGTGAAAACTTTGCCATGTTCTGTAAGAGAAGTGAGCAAAAAATGAGTAAATCAGATCAATAAAAACAGATTACGTTTCAAATGACATCAACACACAGGATGGTGTGAATATAACCAGTTCCTACAACGTATTTGTCGAGTAGAACACGAAAGAGTCTGTGTACCACCATTGCAAGTTGCCAGCCAGGACACGCCTACTTCGGGGTTTGACATTTCACAAGTGTCAGAAATTACCAGCTACAAAAGAAATACATTCAAGCTGAACATGACAACCAGAACTACCTTTAGCTGTCACGATATTCAACTTGGACAGCACCACAGGAACTCGTATAAACCCGAACTAACTATTTTTTTCGGAACGCAGCTGTTTGCCAACGACTGTAGGTCTGCCGGTATGGCGGCCACGTGAAACCCACGTTGTCGGTCTAGATTGTACTACGCGAATCTCGTGCTCCCCGTGCAGCCCGAAGCCGCAGCTGTCAAACTGTCACAGCGCTTCAGAAGCAGTATAGACACGACTAAAAGTAAAAATATGTGAATCTAAACAGTACTAAGTCCAAATTATCAAATGTCTGGCTTCTAAACATACATTTGACAGTAGACAGCATTTTTTGACAAGTGGGAAGCTTTACGCTGGCATTGGCCGACATTTCACTAATACTTCCTTATTAGACCGTTCTATACGAGCAAAACTAACTAGCGTATGATACAAAACGAGTACTTACTTTATTTTTCACACACTTTGGTGTTGACATCATGTAAGTATCCAAAATGCGAGGAGTAGTTTTCATCAGCATTTGCTCGCTTGTGTAGTCCAAGTGGCAATGATCCCTGAGTCGCAAAGCCTTCATAAATGAAAGACGACTTCGGGACTGGTTTGATATTCATCCGCGCTCACCTTTCGTCAAGGTCATTTTTACGCAAATGTGTATGTTTACATAATTTGCAATGCCATTACATCAGGGATGTTGTAACGCCTACATTTAATTAAACTAAATACACCATATTAATTAAAAGTTTGTTTTAGTATTTTTAATATATATAACATGAGAACTACTTAGCGCGAAGGCATGTAGTGATCAGGCATTTGGCGGGAATCGTGAGGAGGCGTGACTTAGAAGAGGATTCCAGCCAATCAGCTAACTGGGCCAACAGTCAATCAAAACAATCACTTCTCTTGTCATTGTAAATTACTATGGACGCCGTTGTTGGACCTATAGTCAAATATGATTTTGAATATTGAACAGATATATATTGATGAGATGACACTCAAAAGTAAATGCAATTTTCTTCCGGTTAACATTTTAACCAAAATGTATTGAAAACTGTACAAATGTTTAACTAAATATGGTTTTGGTATACACTAATTCAGTGAAACTACTATAAATATGTTTTTGTTAATTTTATCATCTTTGTTGGAAAACTAAGATAAGTTGAAATTCTATATTAGCGACTCTAATTGTACTATTTACTCGTTTGTTATCAGATTCCGTTCAACCTTAAAACTCTGCTTTTTCCCCCCAGATTATTTGTATAATATACTTTGTTTATATTGAAGTATAGCTATATACTGTTATCTATGCATTGTCAGAATAGTTAAATGTTGTTTTTTATTTGTTTTAAAAAAATAAAATGTTGTTTTTTTTACTTTTAAAAACCCCCACTGTTTTGCATTTTCAAAACCTTAAAGTCCATGTACATTGCATATGAATCTACAGTTAAATAAGTCGTGATTGCTTGTTAATCGACATTTCAAGTTTGTTCACAGGTGACGACATGAACGGTGCACATTCTGTGCTATAACTTCCTTGTTAATAAATCTCATCTTTAGTAACACGTTTGCTAGCATATCATTACGTGAATGAACACGCTTAGCGTACACGCTATTGGCATTGAGGTAATAAATGACAGCGTTCAAATTCAATAATCTAAGGTAGGTTATATTAGATTATAAATACAGTTCTTAGAAGCCATTGACAGTCGATGATAATTTAATTTTCTTAGAAACGCCGTTTTATTATCGAGATGAGACAAGCAGTTACTTGAATAAAGAAGTCCATGAGCGCGTTATTATCAAACTGAGACAAATGCTTGACGTTGTGTTAAAGCGGGTCGTATCACTCTAGCGACCAATAGACCACGTGGCATTATTTACGTTGTTGTATCTGCACTGCCCTTATTTTATTTATTTTAGAATAATATATAAGTAGTGGCATTCTGTTATTTCCATTCAAAATTGGTTCAGAAATCTTATTTTAAATACTGCATTTCACATATACAACCGCAAGCTGACTAACGTGGTTTCTCCCCCCACCTACCACGTGCACAGCGAGTGAACATCTTCCGTGGCGCTTCCCTCGCAAGCCACGCCCCTATTTCATGCATGGCTGGCGCTGGAACTACTTTTGCTTAGTAGGTCACGTCTTCCCCAAGTCACCCGCCCGTCACATTGTCCCTAACAATACATGGGTGTTCGAAGAGGGAGGTGGGCTTGTTCCGTTTGATTGAATTACGTACTACAAGCCTCCGTTCGGTTATTCACTCGCTCATTGCGGAGGTGTCATTACAGTGAATGGAAGGTTAGATGCGACCCCCAATGTTGTTTGCCCATGGTGCGAGTTCCTGTTTTTAACCGTGATTGTACGACAAGCGCGTCGCCGTTGTGTAAACATTCTTGATTATATATTGGATACCTTTTGTCTACGTCTGGGTCGATTGCATATAACATCTACATGGTGATCATTAGAGCTTTTAATTGTCGCGCGACACATTACCATATAATTGTTTTCTCACTATAACTGGCTAATCTAACGCGCATTACCTTATATTTGAAGTAAGAGTAGTTTTAATATTGAAATGTGATGTGCTGGAGGGAAAAAACGGTTAGGATGGGTGGAAGTTTGAGTTCTTACTATGATACATATTAATTACATGTTAAAGTTTATCGTTAAAATAATACCAATTCACCTGACCAAAAAATTATCAAACATTTCATAAATTGACTTTAAATTACCCATGTATAAAAACATTTCAATATTGCATAGCGGTATAGTGAATCAATAGCCTATGGATTAGGAATTTAAAAAATATATATCATATTGTTTTTTATTTCGTTTAAATAGAAGAAGATCATATACTGTATACTTACCAAATAATGACCATACTACTTGATATCGTTGTTTTCTTTCTTTTTCTTTCTTTTTCATTTTCCGACTTGCATATTTAACAACATTTTAAACATGATCGTATTTGACGTTTGAATTTCACGATAAAATGACACTGTTGATTTATTTAACTAGTGAACACGATTTAGAACTCTTTTTTCTCTCCACAAGATATCTGAACACGCGTGCCTAAATGGTATCCAGAAACCTCCCAAAAAAAAGCAGTTCTATCCAGTCAAACTGTTACATGAAAAGAAACATTGTACTTTCTTCTCCTCCCACGTAAAATAGTATTTACCGTAAAGTCAAAGGTCGATCCGAATTTTGGATTCGGCATGGGAATCAACGGCTCGTAGACGTAATACCTTCATTCAACTATTGAATGAATATGAAGGGATACCACTGCACGGCGGATGATATGGAACTGCACCTGAACCGGAAAGCATTGTATTCGGAAATCTGTAAAATGCATCATACACGGTTCCAAATCTGGTTTTCCACGAAGAATACTGACGTACATATCCTTCAAGTAAGAGTATTTAAAGGCACACAATCACAGATAAAATTGTCGTTTGGACCGAATTGGAGTTTAAAATGAAAAGTATATGCACTTAGCATACATATAATCGCCATAGTACCTCCAAATATCTTGTCACCGCTGTAGAATAGGTAAAGTTCCATTGCAGTTTACATTTCCGGTAAAAGCCGAATAATCAGTTCGTATTGTACGATAATATCTCAATTGTCTAATACACTCTAATCATTGAACACGGTCAAAATAGCCTTTCATGACTACTGGTAACAATAAAACTATTTAAATATTTAAAAACTAATAAAATATTAAAATATTGAAAACCAGTGGGATATGCGGACAATGTAGCTGGTTACCCAATTTACTTGTGTAGACACATCAAATGTACATACTTTAATGTAAAAATACGTTTGACCATGAAATACATTATGTAAACAAACCAGTGATTGTATGCCTTTAAGTCTATTTTAAATTTAACATATTCAGGGTCATAATATTGACCTTAAAAGCTACGATCTATTACATTACATAATGGTGTGAAATATATATATATACACACAGTCAACTGGACGACTGCTTGACGTATCAAATACCTTCATCTAATCTTGTGTATCTCCATGGGAAATTATTCCTCACTGAAAGATCTAACTAGTAAGGCAGTTCATTTACTTGATAATATTTACTACAACCCGTAGTCTATGTTGAAAGGTCAAGTATAATTAACATTGTAACTCTTTCGGAATGTGACACCACGAACACTGTATCAATGTTACGCATATACGTTTGTCATCGTATGCTAGATTATTAATTTAATCAGATTAGAGTATATTGTACAATGAAAAGCTATTGAGATAAACTGATTAGGAATTTCTTTTTTATTCCCTGTTAATGAATTTGAGACTCTAGTATAATTCATCAACAATTTTTAAAATAATAAAATGCCCGTTAAAGGCATACAACCAGACATTGACAATAGCTTTGAACAAAATTGAAGCTAAAACGTACATTTTCATAGGATACCTACCTATAGATTGTGTACCTCCGCGGTACCCTTCTGAAAAGTAAGCTACATGTGCCTGATTACTCTAGTTCCCGTATTAAATCAAATTCTTATCATATATCTGAGGTACTAGTGTCATGTTTCTAACCATGGTTTGTTCAAGAATAGCTCGAAGTGCCTCTAGCCTTGTTTGATCATACCCATATAAAACATATCTTATGGTCAGCAGGGAAGGTTAGAGGAATGTCGAGCTAGTTCAAGAACACTACTAGTGGCTTTATAGACTGGTCTGTTGGAAGAGATGGAACTCCTGATGATAACCTGGGACTCCTTCAAGAACAGCGACTTCTGGGTTCATAAGGATGGTTATATACATAGAACTATCATTATGATATTGGACGGGACTCCTTCAAGAACTGACTAAAATCTGGATGGTCGAAGACATGGAACCAATAGGAACACTGACCATCTAGATTGTGGATGACATGGAACCTATAGAGTTCCATCAAGAACAGTGACTAATCCTCCAAATGAATTTTAAGGAATGTTATTACAATAGTCCTTAAATATTGTAGAAAATAACACGATTTAAGAGATAAATACACCAAAAGAACACCTAACATAAAACACACCAAATATATGCACATGCATACCACCTCTCTCTCTCTCTCTCTCTCTCTCTCTCTCTCTCTCTCTCTCTCTCTCTCTCTCTCTCTCTCTCTCCCTCCCTCCC
>JAUTBT010078930.1:0-13041 GCA_032361225.1 Lepetodrilus schrolli | reverse complement strand
CGGGCAATGCAGGCAGTTTGGGTTGTTGCTGAGTCCAAGTAATGTTTTGTGATGGTCGAGTAGGGTGCGTCCTACTTTTAGCCTGTTTATTGCGGAGCTTACTATACTCTGCATCTGAAATCATAAGTTTCTGTAGTATTAATAAGCATTTGTTAATTTACATATAAACTATGGCATTGTATCAATTATGTGCAATTAACAATTTAACGTGTTTGTAATTCTATCGACTGCTTATCTGTAATATATACTATTTTATGTTCTAATATTATGATTCACCTGTTTTGTGTGTGTGTGTGTATATATATATATATATTTGTATAAAAGCTAAAGATGCGAGCTGCATGTAATATATAGGTTCAATTTCGATTTCGGATACAGAGATAAGTAACACGGTCGAAATCGTCGAAGTTCACAGAGGCATGTAGGTAACATGCTAATGATTTCGTGACGAAGAAACCAAACCAGCAACAATGAAATTTATATAGTGGAAATGTTTAAAACACTGTTAAAACGCCATTGCACAAGCTGAGGATGGTATATAACCAGAATCTACTGGAGTTTGGGTCCGTTTTCACGAAAACATAAAGCAAACTCGGCTCTGACACAGGTGTCATTTATTAATTAAAAAGAAAACACGGGCTCTATTTAAATGAATACGACTATAGTATAGGTAATAGTAAGGTAGAGCTTTGAGTATGCTTTCGTGTGTGGTTTTAGCGCCTTATTAATAGAGGATCTAACATGAGCGGTCATATAATACTGAATTTATTAAACGAGTTGGCAAAACTGATATTATGTGAGCATAATATCAGTTTTGACAACGAGTTATATATGAACACGAATATGAGATTCTATTTATCAAATAACTGTATAAATTATTGTAATATCGATTTTCAGTCACAAACACTATACATAGGCACCTTTCTTGGGAACTGGGTTAAAGCACGCGGACAAAATATAGTTCCAAGTAAATGTGTAAATATTAATATATGTGTTTGCATATTTAATTGAAGAAATCATTTAACATTATATTTGGCAAAGTAAGTCCCAAGAAGAAGCTCTAAAAGAGGTCCCAAAAGACAATCATATCTCGTATGAATACAATTATAAAAATCTATTGTATTATTGCTCTAGTGAATATATTGATAATTATAATATGGATTTATTGCGCTCCAAAACTCCTATGTTATGTGAGAAATGTACTTACATGTATTATTATTATTATTATTATTATTATTATTTGATACGTTCGTCTGATTGTTTGGGAAATTAATCGGATATTAATGATATCTCGTGAAATATCTTCGATATATTACAGTGTCAACGACGGAAGTATTTGCGCCGCGAAAGTAATAGGGTTACTACATCGGCGATATACGCTCGGTCAATGTAAATTATGGGGAACCTTCTATAATATTGGATGGCCGATCGCACCTCATAATACAACAGTTGCATTCTGCATAGGAATGTTTGTTGAAAATGTATATGGTCTAGCCCATGTCCTTTAAATACATATAATTTCAAGAGAGAAGAGGACATCAAGAGAGAGAGAGAGGAGAGAGAGAGAGAGAGAGTATGTGTGTGTGTATGTGTGTGTGTGTGTGTGTGTGTGTGTGTGTGTGTGTGTGTGTGCACTGTGTGTATCTAATTGTCACACGCAAATATACAACAAAGAAACGAAAGGTTTGCCAATGATTTATTTTTTACCCGATCGTTCTACACTCTGAAGCATACCACTTTAGATATAGAATTCGAGATTAAATATCTATATATCATCCCTGTAGTATGAAAACACTTGCTTATTTAAACAGGCCGTCGCAATAAATATATTTTATCGTGAAAACTACATTATTTTTGTACACCATATTACCTTCGCTCGTCATTCAAGTATTATTTTCAAATAACGTACTAAAGATATCCTCGATGTAAGAACAAGCTTCAGAAAGACTGTCAGGAAGGAAAAACAAATTTGAGGATACACTTCACGATATAATTAAGAATAGCGTTTCGGTTAAACTCAGAATAGGAAAAAAAGGTAGCATAGAAAAGCTAACACTGGGTGTTTCAAGAAGATATGTTGCGACACAAGAAGTCGTAAATAGCGTGTGATTAAAAATCAGACGTTCCTTTGATGGCTCCTCGATTAGCTACCTCAAAACCATTCCCCTGCAACCCTGTTCTTGAATGATGCTTGGACCATACATCATACGAGTCCCCCTCCATTCCCACTTTAGTTGTACTAATGACGACGAGAATGGGAGTAAATTGTAACCCAATTGTAACTCCATTGTAAGTTGAGACGGTCTAATTTGTAAGACATCATTAAGAATATTATAGCAAATGTCACACTGGCACAGAACAACCCTTGAGACAGGTGACTAGTCTATGGCTAACATTTCATTATCGACTGACGTCTTGAACGCAATTAACATTGTAACGCAACACAGGTCAGGTTTGTAATATCAACTCATCCTTCTGAGTTCCAGATGGCGACCAACACGACTTCCGGTCAAAACTGGGTTCCGGACCAATGGGCGGACTACAGCCAGTACCACAACAGTTCCTACGAGCGGGGCTTCATCCATAGTGCAACTGTTGGAATATTCATCCTCCTGTGTAACTTGGTGTTCAATGGACTGGCCATCCTGCTGATAATGTGCAGACGTCAAACCAGATCTCAATACATTTACACTCAGATCACCAACCTCGCCGTGTCCGACCTCAGCTACTGCATCCTAGTGGACACCGTTACTGTGTACTATGAATTAGAGCAATGGCAGCTGGGGAAACACGTGTGCAAAGCCTGGATGATCCTAGACATCATCACCCCGTTCACATCCCTCATCATCATCATCATCATTAACATCGACCGGCTCATATTTGCCTTACGCCCATCTTTGTATTATAGACTCTTCCGGAGGTGGATTTCACGTGCTGGAGTTATCGTGTTCCCGTGGATATTCAGCAGTGCGTTGCTAACTCCTCTTTGGTTGCTGTCAACCGTTCAGGAGCCGTATCCGGAGTTCTGTATTTACGGAGTGACTTCTGAAGCTGGAGTGACTTCATCGGTGTTGGCTCTCTTCCTACCTGCATTAAGCATCGTGATACTCACGGTATTCCTATTAGTCACTGTGATAGGTGGTCTGCCGGATGAATTGGGGCAGTTTACCAGCGGCACCTTCAACGGACAGCGGTTGGACAAGAAGACGATCAAGCGGCGCCACAAGTCGATCGTGACGGCGGTGTGTCTCGTCAATCTGTGCTCGGTGGCCATGCAGCTTCCGTTTGAAGCCATATCCTTGCTGCAGCCCGAGTGCATGGACCTCGCGTGCACGGACACCCTGAAGGTGATGCAGGCCTTGAGCTGGATGAGGTCAGTTAGTCCGGGAATCAGGCCCCTATTCTGGATACTCATCACGGAGATCAGACAGGCCTGCAAGTGCTGCGTTGATGACGCTCGTGGCGCGACAGGGGAGATAACCGACCAGGTGGAGATGGCGTCTGCGCAAACGGCTCACGAAAATCTTATTAATAGTTCTCATTTTAAGGCAGAGACTAGTGTAGGAGTAGAAGAAAAAGGGTGACTAGGATTTTGTAGCTTGTACCTGAAGCAACGTCGACATTAACTCTCTCCATGCTGGAGGCAACCAGAGATGCCCTAAAGAGCAGTGTGTGTGTGTGTGTGTGTGTGTGTTTGTGTGTGTGTGTGTGTGTGTTGCTAATACAACAGTTAATAGTGACTTCCATTTCCAGAACAGTCACTGTGTACAGTTTCAAGTGACGTGCAGTATCTGGACGGTAGATGGGGACAGTCAGATGTGACATTCGTTTTAGGACTGGAAACAAAGTAGAACGCTAGATGTGAGTTCCATTGCCAGATGACAGTCGTACTGATGGAGAGTAGGCCTGTTCTAGCATGAGCTTGTGCAATGCTATCTCAGGTCAACGGGCATGGAGAACTAATACACTCACTCCAACAGCAACAAACATACGTCCGTTCACTTTGATGAAACGCGCCGAAGAAGAAAGTGGGGGGAAAATGTCAAGGTGCATCTTTTCTTGTGAAAAGTATTGAAGTTTTAGAGAGAAAATAATAAATTAAAATTTAGACCTACATGGATTTTTGCTTGGTTGTTTATACACCAGGCCCCCGTTTCACACCGGCCTCAGAACTATTTAGGAGCTCCTAAACCAGTCCTAAGTGTTGTCACCTCGTAATATAACAAGTGTTTCACGACGGCGTCACAAGTCGTATCCCTTCTTTAATCGACATCTAACTTAGGAGGTGATAAACTGGGTCATAAAGTTAGGAGCTCCTAAATTTAGGATGTGTATTTTTGTGGAACTAATGCACTGCATGTGCATATCTCTAGATGTAATATATAGTAACTATGATCAAGACGTCTTTCGTGAAAGCTGGGTTTTTTCGAGATACATGGAAATAATTTATTAGCATGGCCCGACTCGATTGTTTCGGATACAGTAAAACAAATCTAAATTTATACAGTAGATCTTCCACTCACAGTTTTTAATGCAACGTACTATTTGTGGTAAAGCTGTTTCTTTCTTTTCTTTTTTCTCAAAAAATATGTATACTTGGACAGTATATACCGGTATGCAACATTAATTAATTCCTAGAATACAATAAAGCAGAAGTTAATTACAACGTTTTAGTCTAGAAAGGGCAAATGGAATAGAACTGAAATTTAATAGTTTTCACAGATGCTCTTCCGCTCAGTTTCCAACAGAACGTGCTATTTCTAGTAATGCTAATTTACTCGTATGTTTTACTTTCTTTCATCACAAAATAGCTAAACAATTTGCACTATAGTAAATACTTAGAATATATTAAATCAATAATAAGTGACATTTTGTTAGACGACTTTTATTAATGGCACAAAAGGGAAATGCATTTTTACGTATTATTTTATTATTGGTATAAAAGGCATTAAGAGAGAGAAATCAAATTAACCATACCCACTGAAAACATATACCGGTATATATAGATGCTGTGAAAAACAATGATGTGATTTTATACGTTGTGGGCATATATTGGACAATGGTAAAAAGGCAGTCAAAAGATGACAAATTATAGAGCCACATTAAATGTTATTCATAGCTATTAGTAGTTAACGTGGGTATCTATGATTAGCTGTCAAAATAAGACTATAATTAGGATATTGCAAATGATCGCCCAAGTTCAGGACGACCTTCTGTGACGTAAAATCCTGATATTGCATGATACTGTCACGTTTTGTAAGAAGAAAACCTTTGCAACAAGATTGTATAACACGAACATGCAATAACCCTCAATATTTCTTCCAGAACGTAGATGAATCGACTTCGATCGAGTAGTATAGGCTAACATTTAGTAGAGTAATGAGTATTAAATCGCCTCTTCTCGAGGACATGAAAATTGCGTTTGGCACAGAGATGTTGGAAACCGTAAACATTAGACATTTTGAGCATGTGATTCCTAATTTTTATTACCACTTACTTGCATGAAGACACGTACACTGATCTCCTAACTATAGCTTATAACTATGGTTTAATTCCATATTTCTACGAAATGGAACTAGCTTATTAAAATGGGCGTCATATACAAACAACTACACAACATAAAGGCTCGTTCACACTGGTCGATCGGTTGTACGACGAGTCTAGTTCGATTGGTCGTACGAGTAGTTCTAGTTATGCGATCTCGGTCGTTGCAATCCGTCGATTGGAATTATGAATCGCATTGCATGTACGCGCACACGGTGTGATTCGACGCATCGTTACAACCGAACGACCGGTGTAAGTCCACCGTAACTTTGGGAATGGTTACTTCATAAGACGGGTCGAGGTGGTTATTCGATTATTAGGCAGCTACTCAAGATACTACAGCTATCAAGAGAGAAGCAATCCAATCCACCAAGCAATTGCCTTCAAGAATAGGTATGACAAGAAGTAGAGGATGTGGTGAGAGAATATGATGCTACCAGACAAGTGCAATTGAAGTGTGACTGGGACCCAGTCATGTTGTAAATTTGAAACGCCTGTTCATAATTTATTCATATCTATGTTTTACATCGTGATATAAACAAATGTTTCATAAGGAGTACAGAATATTAATTTAGAAAACAATAACTGACAGCTGAGAAGTCAAAATACTAGTTTTTTTCTTGCTGGTCTTGCACAGAACAGTTGTAGCTACAATTGATTGTAAGCCCAAATTTCGGAACCCACTACAAATGTAAGTCCGTTTAACTTTATCGCTACAATACTTGAGAGTATGGTTAGATAAAACTACTGTAGCGATAAAAATTACTCATACAACCAGACTTACATTTGAATGAGTGAGTGATTATGGAGTTTAACGTCGATGCGGGAATCTTTCACCCATTTGCGACGATTAAACATTTAATTATTTTACTAGATCTATATGTGTTTTAAAAAGGAAGCATGAAAAACATGAGAAAAAAAAAGGTATTTAAAAGTATGCAAATGATGTAATTGCGAGATGAATGGTTAAATAATGTATATGATTTAATTGCTTGATGTAGTTGATAAGTAATTTAAAACCTTCCATATAGACCAATTGCCTTTTAAAACGATAAGATTTTATGACCAGGGACCTGAGTAAATAAATGCTTTAGGTTTGGCGATGAATAAAACCTCGGGCGTTGTTCTGAAAAGTCCACACAGTCAAGCAAAATATGCTTGACCGTGATGTCCTCGTGACAACCAACACACCGAGGTCTATCCTCGCCTGTTAAAATGTATGAATGTGTAAAATATGCATGACCAATACGACAACGACGCAGGACTGTCTCGTCCTGACGACAATTAACGCCAGACAAAGGGGTTAAACAAATCAAGTTTTGAATGTGATGCAGTTTATTATGGGTTTCATTATTCCATTTTGCTTGGCGTAGCGATTTAATATAAGAGCTAATAGCATGTTTAGTATCGCTATATGGAATTGGCATTGGTGAAACAGTAGAAGTATGTGCAGCATTATATATATCAAGTATAAGAGTTTTTTTTAATTGACAGTTTTTAATTGCCTGTAGGCAGGAAAGAGAATCTGAAAATATAATAACTTTTGAAAGGTTAGTTCTTAATATGTTGCAAGGCCAGTTGAATGGCCCTTGCTTCTGCTGAGAATACTGAAGTTCCATCGGGAAGTCTGCGTGATATTGCGTGACACTGGTGCCATCTTTAGAACCATCAGTATAAATAGAAACATGATTAGGATAATTAAATGCTGTTGGAAAACTAGTGGATTGGGGAAGTTTGGCCAAGTCCATATTTACTATGGGCCTAACCAATTGCCAAGGCGGAAATGAAAGAGAATTAGTTGGTATATATTTTGTATTGGGATATCTGCAGAAAGAAGGTGATCCTTCATACGGATGCCCAATGGAGTAATAGTAGAGGTTTTACGTTCGAACAAAGTTTTACTTCTATCTTGTGTTAATTCAGCACCCATTTGACGTGTTAATTTGATGTGGTGGATTTGGTATATTGACTTAATGCTTTAGCTTGATAATTATATTCTCTTGACATGTTAACGTGATGAATTGATTTGATTTGATTTGATGTATTGGTGTACGACTATGTATGTATTTTGATGATGGCCTTGTAGCCGTGCGATAATAGGAACATCGGTTACATACATGTGCTTCGATATTGTATTGATGATGTATTGATGTGTTACTGTAATGACTTGACTTGATTTAATGTTAATTTTGATGTATTGACATGACGCCGTCGGTGTTAAATGGTTAACAACGATAACATCACGGGAAATTTACAATAGGAATCGTTTACTTCCTAATTAACTTTATTTCTTTTTATTTATAGTATTATCTTGATGTGTCGTTATGGTGTATTAACTTGTGTTTAGTGTATCGACTGGATGTGTCGATTTAATGTGTCGACATGACGTTTTGATTCGATGCATTGACTTGATGTTTTGGCGTGTCATCATTTAATGTTATTGGTGTAATTATTTGGCAAGAACGCCATTTTCTTTCTCTAATGGCGAGGGCAGGGGGAGAAGGGAGATTGGATGTAGTAGTGTACTTTTTCTTTTAATTAAATCTTTAGCATGTTTTCTACATCCTATTTATTTCATGTTTTTACTATCTGTGGGAAATCCTTACTCATGTTTTCTTTTCTATCTCTTCCATTTGCATATTGTATGCTGTCTACTTCACCATTATATTCTTTTGTTCTGATTGGCTTTTTTTTTTTTAAAGTCCCTGTGTTTCTTTATACTTATCTGATTGGCTGGCTAACCAACTTTTACCCAGGTTAGAAATTTACCCGCCACACCTCTATCTCACATCACACATAGTATATTGATGGGAGACGTTTGTTTTACAGGCGAGTTGTTAACTTAGTGTTAGATTGTCATTCAGCTTGTTGTACTCTAATGCAACTTTATCATGTAAATATTTATTATTTCTACCATTTGGGGTCTATAGTTTTCATAACTTAAGTGTGCCATTTCATATTGTAATAATTGACATTTTAAAAGTTAACAAGCCATGTCACATGTGCTTTGGTAGTAGCCATTTCGCCTCTACAGCATTTTTTATTTTAACTTTAATGTTAACCTATATTTACATGTTATTTATTAACTTATTAGTTATTTAATATATATATATATCTTCTTTAATTTTTTTTTTATGCGAGAGGTATACTGAAGTATAGTTTTGAAGTCATACAATCAAAACTGCAAAATACATTCGCATGATGCGATACATGAAACCTTTTTACCGCTGTATGGTAGACAAAATCCCACTGCAATCCTCCCGACATGGAACAAGCAAAGGCTTGAATCACCAGTATAAACTTCTGATAAGAACCTGAATATGGTCTGATCGTAGTATCTTTTGCCTACTGTACTATATTAATGCATAAAGGGGATATAACTCGAAGTGGTACGACTCAGCGTTCTCAAAGGAGAAACACCTAGATTTGCCTCTTTTGTTTTCCTTAGTCGATAAAAATGTTTCTATTCATTGTCGGAGTCAAAGAAATACATAAAATATGAAAATATTGAAAACCTGTGGGACCTGCTGAAAATGTAGCTTGTTGCTCAATATACTTGTGTAGACAAATCAAATGTACATACTTTCAGGTAAAAATACTGTTGACAATGAAATGCATGTGATTGTATGTCTTTAATGGAATAAATAACGCCCTACCACATATGGATTAAAGATAATTTGATAACCAATGAGTAGTGCGATTGTTAAAATTGTTTCACGAATTGCAAACAATAAACCCTTTTGAAAAACCAACCGTTTGGTACATTTTCAAGTTAGCATTTTATTATACCGACATACTACAAAGAATAAGCTCAAAGCCGTTGCAAATTTGGTTCCAGTCATCAGTCATATAACTGAAATATTAATCAATTTAAAAGAAAATCTGCCAGTAAATTAATGGGGATTCGTCAGAGTCCCTGCATACACGAGCGAGTGATTATGGAGTTTAACGTCGCTGCGGGAACCTGCATGCACAGGCATCTACGCACCTGGCCTGCATTTCAAACAAGGGTTACTGTAGTCATGCTTTTACTATAGCAGGAAATGACCTATACCTAAACCCGGCCCGATGTGAATGAGTGCATTATTATCACAGCGGGAATCTCGGCACCAAGATTACGAAATGTTTTTAGTACGATCTCATGCTCAAGACTTGTTCACAAATCCTCATATATAATTTGAGCTTGAACATGAAATACTCAAATGGTTTCGTAATCTTGGAGCCGGACTACAGGTACGACCCTTTCCTTTCCATCTTTCCACCTTGCTCTTGATGCCTTCTTCACATGTGGAGTATATTCCTGTGATCCGTCGACAAGGTTTGGTACCAGAGGCCAAAGCAACAACATGGTTTATGCCAAATATGCGTTTAATTCGTAATATTGGCGGAAGTACCGCCCGATTTCCATTAGCGTTTACATGAGTTGGCAGCTTGACTCGTACAAGCAGCTCTGCGCAAAACTGCAAGTGTATTTTCCTTCATTTTTTTTGCGTCAAAAATATTATGTTCTTTATTTACAAATAAAAGTGATAAGCAAATGTGGTTTACATTGATGCACCAGCTAGGCCATAAACCCATGCTTAGTACATCGTACAAGAATCTGGACATGCGTGTTTCATACAGGAAACAATATCTCCGTCGGCCTTTACCAGTGGCTATATAGCAGTTTCACAGGAATATGTACGATACTATCAGAAACTAAATTGAGCCACTATTATTCATATTAGAAGTCATTTATCATGGGAGGCATGCATGCAATGGAAAATCACCTGTTTACTAAATATGGCGTGCTGGCCAAATATAAAGATAGTTCAGCCCACGTACACATTAAGCAAGAGCATACATACGCATACTCTCGTGACCAAGCACTTCAAAACAAATAGAGATGGGGGGTGGAAAAGAATATCAGAATATTTACCTCCATGCACTAGCAGAGGTAGCCAGTTATATAACAGTACAGTGGCCAGATACTCATATACATGTTCACAATTTCTTGTTATTTGTATTTTAATTTCCATTTATTTTAAATAATATACGGTACTTCCTAAATCAATCATTGTCACTTTCTTGCAATTCCTAATGGCTGCATGCACTAATACTTTGCTACATGCATGATGACAAAAAGCTAGCCGTCGTTGAAATTCATGTTGAAATTTACCTTAGAATGTTAATATCATACAAAATGTAAAGCTCAAACAGACCAACAGAGGCGATGAGCAATAGCACACTGCAATAGCAAATATTTCATGCAGTGAGCAGTCTAGACATAAGACAATAAACCAGGGATAGAACTAGACACTCGCCTGGCAGCCGATGAGTTCTCCTAATGTTAAAGGTATCCTACAGGCTAGGCTAGTAGAAATTTCATGTTTTGTTATTTATATAATTATTCAGGAGAGTACGTTTAAATTTAAGTTCCATCCCTGATAAACATCACAGTAAAAACGAACACACAATCTCCTCACTTCCTATATTAATATTTTCCAAACAATTTTGCAGGCAACGAAATTTACAATATGTACATACTTCTGCTTGAAAACAAAAGAAGCATCCCTATCGCGTAGAAGGTTTAACTTGATGAATTTGCGATTTCCACTTGGAGGGTGCCCAATTGCATGAATCACAATGGTAGTCGAATGTCCTATTGCAAGCAATGTGAGATACACAGACCACATTAGTGAGCGAGTTATCGTTTTACATCACAGTGGGAATCTTTCACCCATAAGCCGAGACAGATCTGCCAGGTAGATGCAGGGTCTAAAGTTCATAAACCGCAGAGTAAGCCTACATAGTCGCAAATCTAGGAAAGACACATGCATTAAGTGTCACTGTGTATCAATTTCACAAAACCAAAGATATCGGCTGTGAAAAATGACTGAAAACCCTGCGAGCCTACACTCGAAATGTTCTTACTTGATCTTCTTAGCCCAAGAACGTACATAACATTTTCACAGCCCTACTATACAGTCTTTAAGATTGTCTTACGATCATAAGAACATTTCGAGAATAGGTAACCTGGACACTAGTATTTGGATATCACTAGTATTTAGAATTTTAAATGCAGTGCAACCACGACAGCATTCACTTTAAAGCTTCATAGTTATAAATTCACGTTTGAAATTAGGTACAAAATACACATAAATACATTAGTCTTTCCCTATATATTATACATGGAGCCTGCTTGTAAATAAATTAAAAAGCATATTTCATAAAATTAAGAGTGAAGGGATCTGTTGTCAAAGGCCATGTTAAATTATTAATGAAGTCGTCCATCTATGTTGGCCAAATGAAACATTGTGAATAAATTACACCCAATTTTATTGCTCCCATTAGCTGAAGTAGGAAGTCTAATGGAAAGAAACTATGTTCGTCTCTCTCTCTCTCTCTCTTCAGTAAATCAATCAACAATAAATATATGTGTAAATGATCTACAAGATTTTGCCACGGTTATTTGTAACTGGCCGGTGTTGTAGCAGTATTCACCCATCCAGTCGTACAGCTCAGGTAACGAAACAGATAGATCAAGTAATTTACATAAAAGCTAAACATTTATTTTTTATGCCAGTTCGGATTCAAACTTGGATAAGATTGTCTCCAACGGTTGAGAACGTGCGGGCCGGGCCATACAAATGGGCGCCTTCTATATATCAGCAACGCCACAGACACAGGTGGGGGATGGGAGGAAGGGGTACCTGGGTTGGGTGAATGGAGCGTGTGTGTGCTCAAATGTAATGCAGACACAGCGCTCAACTATCTATTACAATAGGTGCATCACCACATCTGATTGTCTCTCAGGCAGATCAGACAGATGCTCGAGACATGCTCAGTTTCCACCTCTGGTACACCAGCTGGAATGTATAGACAGCCAATCATGTGCTCTCAGCATGTGTAGATCATGTGGCACAGACGACCTGGTCCCATTTTCTGGAAACAAACATGAGTTTGAGATTTTGCTCAGCTGAGAATTCTCCCATTGACACAGTGCTGTAACTTGAGTAAATACCCAGCTGAGATTTTACTCGTTACAGCACTGAGTCAATGGGAGAAATCTCAGCTGAGTAAAATCTCAAACTCATGTTTGTTTTGAGAAATCTGGACTTGGTCATGTGCTCCCTGGTAGACCTCAAGGGAAAAGTCTTAGCTACATTTTTAATCAAATGCTCTCAAGAAGATCACATGGGAGAGATGTGCTCTCGTGTAGATCATATGGGAGATGTGCTCTCTCACCAGGGAGAGGACATGGTAGATCTCTGGTAGATCACATGGGACACAGTCGACAGTGCCATGTGCTCTCCAGGAGATCACACAAGACTGATGGTTTTGCACTAACAGGTATCCCAGTTGAGTAAAAGACATGTACAGAAGACCAAATAACCACCTCACATAATCTATTATTACAGTATTAGAGATCTTCTGATCTGTAAAATTCTAACCAAAATGGAGCATGTGGGTTTTTTCTCTTTTTATAAAAGGGGGGGGGGGGGGGGGGGGGAAGGA
>JAUTBT010078919.1:0-13041 GCA_032361225.1 Lepetodrilus schrolli | reverse complement strand
AAGAATTCACGATTTCGCGCATCAACTGCCCCACAAGTCAATTTAAACACAACGTTTATTCTGCTGATTAATATTTTAAAACTGCGCTCTGCACACGAATGTAAAGATTAGTGTCGGTGTCCGTTTACAAATCAGGCCTAAAAGTTACAAAATTGGCTCCTGCAGATCCAGAAACACTTAAAATAAGTGAAATACTGGTCGCCAAATGCAAAGTTAGGTCGCCATGGCTCCCAAATTAGTCGCTAGATTGAGCCCAGGTTAAGCATTAATTTTCTTGTGCATTGATACATTTTCTATTTTAAGACGAACATTAGAAGATGGCCAGTACATATGGTACTGTTGTCCACATGTCTCTAAACAACTATATCGATTTTGAATGGTCTATGAGAATCTTGTCTAATTAGCTCGACATTAGGCTATAATTCATCAATCATAAACATTATACCGGTATTGGAAAGAAAACATCTGAATACATATCTGAGATTCGTAATATATTAAAATTGTTTTGTCTTTTGACTGGTTATATACTGTAACTAACGTTTTCTTCCAAATGGACTAATGGATATTATGAAACATGAAAAATAATAACTAACATTTTTAAAAAATAAAAATTTCAACTTTCATTCCATTACAATGCTGAGCAATATTACCTTTAAACTGTTCCGCACCAAACTTCCATGCTTCGTTCCTGTGCGTGCACTATTGGAAGTTGTTCACTCGAGTAGTTGTCCGCTAGTCTTGTCTTGTCAACTAGTCCTCGCTGCTCTAATCCCGGAGAAAAAATAACATTCCGAGAAGCGTCGTGGAACGTCACACCGACGGCAATCCTAGCAACTGGAAATGAACAATCATTGCTGTTTTCCAACGTTTAAGCGTCTACCATAATTTACCCAGCGGCCCAGACAAGCTTTTCCCTGTCAGCTTTTTGCAAGATAAGCTGATTGGGTCTTCCAACTCTCGTGTTATTAAGAAGAGTCTCGCGAGAACTGCAAAGACTGGAGAAGACGAAAATGAGGAGGTGGTGACGGTGGTGGTGGTGGTTGGGGAGAAAGGGGAAGGAGGGGGGGGGTGTCTCTGCAGTGTGATGTTCCTTTGCCGGACAATACCTCGCTCTAGTCCCCGAGGCTTCCTTATCCGATTGACCGTCTCGTGACTGCTTGCTTATGTGGAGCTGTTGGCAAATAACTATAGATTGAATCGATGTCGCTTCCAGCAACCAGAGCGTTGGGAAGTCATGACAAGCTATGATGAGGGATAGTGCTCTCAGAGCCGCTGTTAAACATCGATATAAGCCATGCTAATGACAACCCAAGAAAGGACACGCTTTCACTGATTTCCAAATGCGCTGGATTACATACATATATTATATGAAATAATGTTATAAGGCGGGAACCAGTCCGATCGATAGTTACACGTGTATGTAGTGGTAGTCAATGTAAGCCAGCACGCGCGATACCTAGTGAAGCGTATTTAGGCGACGTACAGACGGTGATGGTCTTAACATCTGCCGTTCAGTATAACCTCACATGTAAATCGTTATGATATAAATGTAAGTGCAACAGGTGTCGGATTAAAATGTGTCAGTGCCATTCCTGTCAAGTCACTAAACATTATTTATCACATAACATAGAAGTCTGGGAGTGCAATAAACCCATACTATAAATATAAATATTTTCACTAGTGCAATAACACAATAGATTTTAATAATTGTATTCATATGCGATATCAAAGTCTTTTTAAAAACCTCTTTCATAGCTTCTTCTTGGGACTTAATTTGTCGAATATCAATTTAAAAGATTTCTTCAATTAACTATGCAAACACATTTATTAATATTTACATATTTATTTGGAACTATATTTTGTCCGCGTGCTTTAACCCAATTCCTAGGACATTTGCCTATATATAGTGTTTGTGACTGAAATCGATATTACAATAGTTTCTACAGTTATTTGATAAATACAATCTCACATTCGTGTTCATATATTACTGCATTTATTAAACTCGGCGGCAAAAATTATATGCTCAGCAGAGCCTCGCATTATATCAGTTTTGCGAACTCGTTTAATAAATTCAGTATTATATGACCACTCATATGAGATCCTCTTTACATATTCCAGTATTCATCAACATTTGCACCTGCTTGCAATATAACGGGCGACTGGACATACATAAATTTTGCAAAATCGCGAAAATTGCGAGCCGCTAAATATAACCGTTTTACAGTATTGTACATATTAAACTATTGCACTATGCAACTTTTATACCAATATTAAATAATGTTGTAGACATGTACTATTTAGTTGAAATGTGTTTAATACTTTAGACACAATTTTACTATTATTATTTAGTTATGTACATATTTGTAAATATGTAATTATTAGTAATGCCAATTGTATGTCATATAAAATTTAACATATATTATAAATATAATGAATAGCGGACGGAAATAATAATTCAACATGTCTGCTGTATATAATAGTATAATTAATATGATATTAAATAACGAAATGTTCAATGAGTAAGTTACCCCTCGGAACAATCATATACAGTTTTAAAGGCATACAATCACGGATTTGTTTAACACATTTCATGGTTAAAAGTATTCTTACATGAAAGTATGTACATTAGATGTGTCTACACAAATATTTCCCGCATATCACACTGGCTTTCAATATTTCATATTTTATTATATTTTAATATTTATAGGATATGTAGCTTTATTGGTACCAGTGGTCGTGAAAGGTTATTTTGGCCAATTATCAGTCAGAGTTACCTTCCTTAGTCTATTAGACTATAGAAAATTGAGATATTACAGTATATTACAATTGATTATTCGGGTTTTACCAAGAATGTAAACTGCAATTTACCTATCCTACAGCGGTGAAAAGATATTTGGAGGTACAAAATCGATTATATGTATGCTCAGTGCATGTACTTTGCATGTTGAACTCCAATTCGGTTCAAAACGACACTGTTATGTATCCAGTTCTACAAGGACTCGTGCTAATATGAATGAATGCAACGTTTTGTACCATTCTGCCCATCCTATACTAGAATCAATGCTGCAGTGTGCAGAGCTTATTTAGAAACGAATGTGGTCCTACATAACCTATGATTATTTCACGTATGTCATGACTTGTCAGTTTAGGACAGGAGGAAACCCGCAACATCCCTAGTGCTGAACGTTTTAGTACACCTGCGAGCACAGATGTCTGCATCGCAACGGTACAGACAGCGCTTCATATCAAGATCACGTCAAAAAGGTAACATTCGCGAACAATCATGCCGGGCACCCGGGATGAGTTTAAACCAGAGGCGTTGACTTCGGCTGCGAAGTCCAACATTCTACCATTGCGATCCCACCCTATGGCTTTCCCCGACAAATATGTTTTTAAAAACATGTTTTACTAAATCTGGAAATAAATTACCCCACACTGATATTGTGAGGACTACTATGATTAGAAAGGTGAAAAATTCAAACGTCAAATTTATGCGCGAATTAATGTTGCATACAAAACTGGTTTTACCACTTTAACTGGTAGCAATTTCAATTTCAGTTTTATCCTCGGAAAACCACAAAATGGTGGTACATGAGAAAAATAGGGATACATATACACTAATTAATAGTAACATATGAAAGAGTTGCCTGAGCCTCAGGAATGGTGGTCATGACAATTAATGCATTAAATCATGATTCTAATGTATACCCCTTTTCATTGACAACGCTCAACAGGGCGAACGCGAATTTGCATCCCATTTAGTAATAACAACATTACCTTGGTGCTGCGTTGCACAATCAATGCTCCTACACACATGAAGCATATTGAGGGCAAGTTATTGACTCGTAGAATATAATTGGTCGCGAGACAGAAGACGCTAATGTGATGAGAAAAATTAGTGCATTAAATGAGCAACAAATGGGTGCTATCTGGCTTGACTTGTGATCTGAACTTGCTATTGTATTAATTGACTGCCCATTGTGTTATCAGATAGTTGTATCGCTATTGCAAAACAATGTGTTACTATATCTTAATGGCAAGTAAAAATTTACTTATTGTTTTAGTAACAAGTTTTATATTATTAGACATGGATTGAGTATGGTTACTATCGTCGCGTATGGGTGAAAGATTCTCCATGTGACTTAAAACAATAACTCGCTCACTGTATGACTACTAATACATTTGAAGTGAGTTACAGTTACATGCCACAGCATGTGAGAATAAAATATATTGTTCTGTTTCGTTCTGGTATAAATGTAATAAGTATTAAATATAACTTATAAAACACGTATTATTCATACATAAAACATTCATCACTAACTGCTTATATAATTACTCGGCCTCCAATAGTATGTGGCAATTGAAGAATACACCCAAACAATTCCAAATATAGAACTTTGATAATTGTGTGTAAAGTTTCTGACTTTGCTCTAATTCTAGAATATTAGAACTATACTTAATTGAACTTGTAGCAACAGGGTTTATATCGATTCAAAAGGAAACGACATGAACGGGTACAAACATAATCTGAAATGTCAGATATCAAATTGACGACACTAATCTAATTGTAGTGTGATATATTTGAAGACGACCTTCACCTTGGCCCTCTTCCTCATCCATTTTCCGCGCTCGTTAATTTAATTCCCGTTTTAAATGTCAAATCACAGTTTGCCAATTAAAACGGATAAATGAATCAAATTAATTATCAGTGAACATACGTGATCAGAATTATGCGGTTGATGAATGCCGTGGTATAATTAAGGTTGGAACCGTTATGGATTTGGAAGACAACTCCAGAGCTGTAAACATACGACTCCAGAGCTGTGAATAGTGAATATACGATGTATTTGTGACGATACTACTCCAGTGCTGTGAAGATACGATGTATTTGTGAAGATACGAGCAATGCTAATACGACTCGGCCAGTACTGTGCAGATACGACACCAGTGTTGTGCAGGTACGATATAATGTTGTGAAGTTATGGGAAATGTTTAATATGGGTACGAGTCCAGTATTTGTCAAGATAAGATTCCGTTGACTTCCAGAACATGAACACTGTTTGGATTAGCCTCCAAAATGTACTTAGCATGTCGTGAGTGATTATGGAACTACAGCGTTCCAGCACGTCGCCATTATTATGTTCGTTTTGTTATCTGAATCGGACCACAATGAATTTCGTTCTTAGTTCATCACAATTTAGCACAAACGCCACACTGCATAAAAGAAATATGGTTCTGTCGATTTAAAAGGAAATTGCTGGTGACCTCGACTTTCATCTGTGGCTATTTGATGAAGATTCCAGGTGGGGTTCAGCAGCTAATTTTTCCGCAATTGGCAATGTTTGATTGATTGAAGATTCTGGTTTGGGATGACCTATATTTGCACTTTATGACAAATAAAGCATTCACACAGAAACTATGGAGTCTAATCTTGTGTTCGAACTGAGACAAATATATTTAAAACTATGTCTGCAAGCCAGCCACAGGCCATCTAATATTTTCTGACGTCACTTCCACGAGTTCGTCAACGAGGAAGTGAGGCAATAAGCGAGATTAGAGTTCTCCGGCACGCATTGAACTATGGGATAGCATCGGTATTAACAAACCACGTACTCCGTACACACCCAACTCCGCACATGCCGTAACAATGATAAAAGCACACGAAACGAATCCTCTTGAAGCATGGACCGATTGGGCCCGCATTTAGATTAATTAATTACAAATCTATAGAAAGGCGATACAAATATTTACATTGTTCCATAATTATGTAAAGGAAATATTGAAGATTATGTTTCAAATTAGATAAATGATAGATATACCAGATTACGTACATGCACGTATGAGTGACTTTGTATAGACATGTATAGGGACTAGTCCATGGGCTTACGTAAAAACTAAAATAAACTAAAATATTTTAAATATCATATTTATAACGGAGATAATTTACGATGAACTCGATCTTATTTTTCCTCGACCGTTTCCTCATATTCATATATGTATTTGTATGTAATTTACTAAGAATGTGTTTGTACATTAAACAAGCAGTAACATTAACCAAATTTATGATGAAACCACACAGGAAATAGAACTCAATGGATCTGATTGGCAGTACCATGATGAATGTAATGTAAAGTAAGACATGCATATTTATATTAGGAGGCCTACGTATAGAAATGCCAGTCAAGCTTGACATCAATGTAACTATCATGTACTATATGAATAGGCCTACTGTTCAAATCAACCAAGCATAAACAATAAGAATTGTACACGATCTCATGACATGGGACAACTTTCTATCTGTATTTTATTCACTTTTTCGCTATTCTGGAGCATTTCAGGTAATTTCTATTCGTTGAAAGAATAAAACAATCTTTACAGTGCTTTGAAAATGAATATTCGACCAGATTGGGCCTAGCTAAAGGTCCCTATACATGTTTTTTCAGCCTTTCGTTTAATATAATTACTTGTAAAATGGATTTATTTAGGCCCTACTTATACATTACCTACTATATATTTAGGCAAATATAAATGGTATCACAAACATGAACAATACCTACGAATATGTTTGACTACACAAGATCAGGGAAATAACGTGTTTGTTTTTCTCTGTCGACTCGATTTCCCATCATATCAGTGACAATGTCTCCGATACAACGATGCAACTGCTAACTAATAATTTATCACGTATTATCGCATACTAGCTATCTGTTATATAGGCCTACTAATACATTGCAAACTACTAGTAATCGGGTATGATTTTATTCTCACGGAATAATTTTACTTCAATCTGATCTTTGTTCGACCCACTTGCTACTCGTAGTGTTCAACGTAAATATACTAACCTCTTCTTTCCTACAGAAGCAGCAAAATACAATGGCTATCGATCATAATTTCGTTTACTGGGGTCACTTATTATAAAATCTATCAAATAGGAGACATGTCATCTCTAAAATGGTCTAATTCAGTGATTCTGACGGGATCCATATTGGACTGTAGTTGACACTCGCAATTCCAATCTGGATAACTGTAGTGTGCGACCATATCGTCGTTAGTGATTACTATGATACTATGATACTATGATAACTATGGAACCACAGCGTTTGCAGCACACCATTATTTGTATGCTATGTCCTCTGAATCCTAACAATGCCTTCACAAACTAGGTCATTACATAGAGGATCTAACATGAGTGGTCATATAATACTGCATTTATTAAACGAGTTGGCAAAATTGCTATTATGCGAGGCTGTGCCGAGAAGAATATCATTTTTGCCAACGCGTGTAATAAATTCAGTAATATATGAACACGAATGTGAGATTCTATTTATCACATAACTGTAGAAACTATTGTAATATCGATTTTCAGTCATATTTTCTATAGTTAAGTAATAAATAGAATCTCACATTTGTGTTCATATATAAATAAAGTCGCAAGAAGAAGCTCTAAAAGAGGTCTAAAAGGATATCGCGTGTGAATACAATTATAAAAATCTATTGCACTAGGGACACTATTTATATTTATAGCATATGTTTATTCCACTCCCAAACACCTATGTTATGTAATACGGTGTATTAATTAAACATTATGCACATGCAACGTAGTTGATATTACACCGTTTTTGATCCAGTTCATGGTTCTACACAGTTCCTTTTACCATGAGATCATTGAAAAACAGCTATAAATCCCAAACTCGCACACAATTTTAACGAGCACATATGTCTATTAAATATAGAAAGACATGACACTATGTTGTATTCTTCGAGAACTGAATGTCACCGTGAGAACGCATGTCGTAAATCAATTAAGGCAAATCTGTTTTGAATGTCAACGAAGATGCATCATTGCAAAATAACACGGAAAGCATAAAACAAAAAGTATAAAAACACGTTGACAGCAACACATACGGAGCACGCCCTACATGGAGCAAAAATCGACCCGAGACCTACGTGGTTAGACAGTCGGCCCGGAGTGCGGAAGGTCGCGGGTTCGATCCCCGATCGCGTCATACCAAAAGACGTTACAAGATTGTACTTGTTGTTCCCCTGCTTGGCACTCAGCATTAAAGGGGTAAAGCAAAGATTGGTCGGCTCGGAATCAGTATACTATGTCTGAGTGGGGTATCCATATTCTATCTGCGGCATGTACTATTCCAAGTGAGCTAGCACTATAAAAACTGGTGGAAACTCAGACTAGTACACGCAGTACAAAATATTATGCATGCAAGCCATGACGTGAGTGAAAACATCTTGAAGTTGCTTTAAGCTCAAAATAAACCAACCAACATTCTGCGTACAATGTGTGTAACAAAACCAACATTTGCTATCCGAGTATCTACTTTTTCGATGGCATAGCTGATCCAGAATATAACTAGAATTTTAGGATATAGCTCTGTTAAATATCCGATACAATATGAAAAAGATTGTTTTACAGGCATTAAACGCCGCATTTTTTGCTTACGGCATATTTACGATAACGATAATGACGGTATAAGAGCCATACCATGTTGAACTCTAGCATTATTAAATATGGACATCCCTATAATGGATTAACAAACCCATCTTAAAGCATTAAACTTTCCATGGGGATTTACTTTCGGTCTAAGAAATAGTTAATAATCGCTTTATCTGTCTTTCACTTAGAGGCAGTGTTTCATCTCTTCGGATCTTTTATTTTACTTTTTATTATTATTATTTTTATTCTATTACAGAAATGCATGCTACGTGAATATATTTTTATTGCTGTATTTCCGTCACAGTCAATTAACAACATATTTCTTATTGTTTTATTGGTCGATATTCAAAACCATTTTTAGCGAATCGGGTGATTTCCTCATGATCAACGCATATCCGAGGTTCAGTGTATTAGATTGGTGCCAACCATACAATTGGATAGAATATAGGTATTGTAGTATTCACTGAGAAGCTATAATTCTGTTAACGACTTCCTATCCATATGCACGCAGATGAACATCAATTAGCGTGAAATGGTTAGCGTGTTTGATTGATATAACGACGTTATGGGCACGCCTTTCAGAGAAGATACCATGGCATAATACAATACAACCTGAAGCATTTCTCATTATGTTTCATCATGATTGTGGCCAGAAGATGCAGTTGGTTATTGTAGTGAATAGACGATAAATAAACCGCAGTGGTATGTAAGTGTACAATGCAATTTTCAACGCAACACACATAATAGCAAGTCTATGTCTGTTCAGCCTGTCATGATAATTATATCATTTGGGACAATTTAGTACTCATTCAGATAATTGAGAAGTATTATTCAGACCCGTGTGACCCGAAGAAAACCTCTTGTCATATTAGACTCGCCAACATCGTCCCTGAACGTGAATGAGATTGAACACGTTTTGGGACATGTTGGGACATTTTGGGACTGCTCATCTGCATATCGCGTGCAGACCGTGCAAACGGAGAACATCCAAACCTCCCCCTAAAATAGGGATGGACTCGTCCACAACTGCAAAAGCCGGTACGGATGATCCTATCTGGCCATATGTTACAGGGGAATAGCTCAAGGAACGGTCCCTTAATGACATTCAGCCCTATATGTTTGTTAGTGCGTGTTGGTATATTAGCATATTAGTGTATATTGACATGGAAAATAATACAACAATATATAATTTTGATAACCAATAGGGCATGAGGAATGTATAAGCATCTGGTTGAATAAAGCACTTATATAGATAAAACTACTACTGGACAAAAGCAAAATTCTGACCATTACGTAGTTAACTAGCTGTAAGTCCATGTACTTACGTACTTGGTATATTTATAGAGACAGTATAGAACAAAAGACGCCACTGCAGTCATTTAATTGCTTTAATGGAGTTGCCATTTGAATGTCGGTCGCGGAACTAACTGTACGTGTGGACATTGTACAGTAAAACTCTCCTAAGGAAACTATGACAACCTCTTTATGGCAATTACATGTTCTTCCGAAAGTGTATAGCCAATTAAATCCAAATTAGCGTTGAAAATCGAACATAATGCACAAAGTGAGATTGACCAAGGCACGTTAGTTAATTGATAGAGTTGACAATCACACATAATGTACAAATTGGTATTGATCAAGGCACGTTTGTTATTTAGTATCTAAATACTATTTTTTAATTCCCTTTCAATATTCGCAATATTGAAATTGATGCTGTACGACATACATTATTATTATTGTATTATCTCAGCCAAATACAATATTCTAGACATCTCCAATGACCATCATTGGTCAAGAATTTGATTGATTGGTAAATCAAGATTGCAGTTGTGGCACAGGAAGTTGCGGAAACATTGGGTTAATTTCCTTCTTCTAGATCTTTGCTTCGAATTTCTCCGCCACAATTCACCAATCCGGTTGTTTGCCTCCCGTCAATGTGTATACTTCGTCATCGCTTCCGGAACCATCGCTACTTCAGTGGAAGGCCGTGATGACTTCATTCAGTTGCTCACCCTCCAGGGAAACCTTCACCATGAAAAGGAAGACGAGATATCGTAAATGAACAATCTTTGACCTCGAGCCGCTCTCGTTCATGGTGTCGTAATTGGACACTCTTTGACCTCGGCTGGGGGTTGGGGGTGGTTTTGGCACTAAGTACTCGGTTACCAGAAATAGAACAATCAGTTGTAATTCATAAAGTTTTATTGTGATACTTGGAGTGTATTTGGTCGATAACTGGGACTATCTCTGCATTGAGAAAGTAACGTTTCTTTTGTAACGCTGGGCGTGGTTCATTCTTTCCATATTTCAGTAAATATGTGTCCCCAGGGGGCGAGGGTTAACACCATTGGTTCATCAGGTGTTAATTAATTATACTGGTCACGTGGTTTCAAAATGACTTTTATGAATTCTAGCTCTTTTGGTTTCAGTTCGAGTATATCTAAAAATAGTACATTAAATTACATCGGTGAGATAAATCAATTATTAAATATTCATATCTTATGCGTACAGATGGTTTAAGAGGATATTAGAATCAAGATCAATTAATATGATGGGTATTGCCAAATAGTTTGTATTCCACTATTCCACTAAACTGCAAATAATATGCACGTGAATATCTGGATATTGATGAGTCGTTTTGTTGGGTATGCTTGGTGAAACATTCACAATTGTTTAAGCTATGGGCACATTTAGATATGCCTGGATCAAGAATCTCGAAACATTGCTATCGGATGTTTGGTGGCCGGTGAGTCTCAGTCCGTAGGTGTCTGTCATTAATTACGTCCACCAAAGCACACTATCACGGCTTTGGGAACTATATCAACATGGATAGACATAAAAGATCGGCCACGAGCTGGTAGACCACTTGTCACTACTGCAGCTCAGGATATGTACATCCGGGTATTCCATCCACACCATTGGACTGTAACAGCAAACAAAACTGCTGGTAATGTACCTGGTCTAGGACGAGTGTCTGCGCAGACAATACGCAACCGACTTCGTCACTACGGAATACAAGCAAGAGGGCCATATTTTAGTCCCATAATGAGACGTCAGCATTGACATTTACGCGTTCGATGTGGTTCAACCTTCAAAATTGGAATCTTGAGAAATTGGCGACGGGTTTGGTTCAGCAACGAGTCATGTTTTCTGGGGTCGTATGCATGAACATGGACTACCGTATGCCAAGCATAGGCGCTATGCTCGGGCTAGCTAGTCTGTGGTTTAGACGGTGCTTGAGTTGGTATGCATAAATTTGTCTTAACCGAAAATAGTCTCCGCTTAGCTAGTCTGCGGAATGCAGCATGATAATGGACTGTTCCATGCTTTGACTCTCACTGCGCACGCGTGGGGTGACGAGCAAGGTCGAAGGTTAAATATTTACATTGACAGTAACTATGCACGGACTGTGAAGGCGAGAAACATGGTGACGGTACACACGCTGTCTAGCTTTAAAATTGAAAGTGATATAACCATATTTAATCGGATGTTAATGTTTTTGTATGATAAAACAAAAGCCAGACAGTGTAAGAAAACATTAACAGCTGATTAAATATGGTTATATCACTTTCAATTTTAATTAGGTTTATGTATTGATGTTAACTTGTCTTATCTTCCAATATTTATCAGCATAATATTTAGAATGGTTACATTTAGTGATTATTTAACTTTAAAATTAACTAAATATTGTCTCGTACACAAGACCGAATATAATATAATATAAACATAGTATCAAATTGTCTTATAATTATCCAATCAACAGGCACATAATTGTTATAAAAAATGTTATTTAATATTATTTGATGTAATAATAATGTTTGATATAGCATAATAATATACTAATATAGATAGCAAAAATCACTCTAAAACTAATACTAGTATATAGAAAACTAATATATCACACATCCGTCTACTCGTATTAGTAGTAGACTGTTATCTTACTATCAAAAATGGTATATTATCATGTTATTCTATGAAATAATATTATTACATCAAGTACTATTAAATAAGAATTTTTACAATCAAGTGGCAAGTCCCTGTGATTCAATCATATTATTCATCTAAAATTATCTATCGTCTTCGCCAAAGTACTATATGAGCACCTTTTCCATCGAGTTATGACATGCATTAGGCAGTTAGACCTGGTAGCTGGGCTGCATAAAAATATGTACCGCTTTGCCAATGCGCTGCATAAAACGAGGCTTATTTGTGTTCGTGCATACCAACTTAACTTGGTAATGCTCCGCATAGGAACTTCTGTTGTGCATAAGGGTTTATGACTTGTTCATGCATAAACCTAAATAAAACTGAAAATGATATAAGCATATTTAATCATCTGTTTTTTAAAAATACAACAAAAGCCAGACAGTGTACGTGCCTTCACAGTCCGTGCACGGTTACTGTCAGTGTAAATATTTAACCTTCGACATTGCTCATACGCCCGTAGAACAAATCTAGTGCACGTACAAGGAAATATTAACGCTACCGAGATGAAATTATCCAACGCCACCCGAGAGAGAGAGAGAGAGAGAGAGAGAGAAGAGAGAGAGAGAGAGAGAGAGAGAGAGAGAGAGAGAGAGAGAGAGAGA
>JAUTBT010078908.1:0-13041 GCA_032361225.1 Lepetodrilus schrolli | reverse complement strand
TATATATATATATATAGCTTGTAACAGTTGTCAGTCGGTACGTGCATGCAGCTAAAAGAGGGAACATTGGCAATTTAACTATGGCGTATTTAATTGTAACGTGAGGTGCGAATACAAAAAAGTGTAATTTAGTCACGTTTGAAAGATTGGCACGTATAAGTTACCACAACAAGACTATCAGTTTACATCCGTATCTAGGAGAATGAATCGATAGTAGACAGTCACCAGATTGCCATATCCACTTACCGTGTCTCATAGATATCACTTCTCAATAAATCGTAGACCTGTGTTCAAACATAAACGCAATTTCAATGAATTACTGATGGAAACAGTCTTGGCCATAACCTTAATAGAAATCTGCCTTATCTTCACACATCTGGTCTGAAATCATCGTACGTCAACTATGAAACGTCTCCATTGAGCTTACGAATACCGATAAGCTGTTACCGCAAATCTCCGTTTAGCTTCTCTTTCATAGAAAATTAGCGGAATGTTTACTCGGAATATGGACACAGCCCCGATATTAAACAGGTGAGAAATGTATCCGTGCAATCAATAGTGTATTGGTTGCCCAGATGCTAGTTTTTGCACGGCAAAAGACATGTACATTGGCATGATAAATGAAATTGTGTGTTCGCTTCCACATCAATGTGTTGTCTCGTACGTCATTACTCTTACCTCACTTTGTCCGCTAGCATACTAATTTAGTGTGTGCTGTGTATGCGCGCGCGTGTGTGCGTGCGTGCGTATCTGTGTGTTTGTTTGTGTTATTCCACATTGATCTGGCAGTTATACTGGTATAGTAGCAATTATAATTTTAGTAATGATAATCGTTGCTGCTTCTTTCCTGAGAAAATGAAAATATATTGAACACATTTATGATATTATCGTTACAGATGCGGCCGGTGTTGGACCATCGAATGCCGACCCTGGCCGGAAGTTCGGCATTCTTGATTCCACTCACAGGCGTTTCCGGCCTCCGGCGGAAGAAGAGCGCTATCCAGCAGCTGGAAGCGACACCTGCCCGAAGTCTGAAGCACGTACGACAACTCTTGACGATGGAGATCAATTCCATCCTGAGAAGAATCACCAGATTGGAAGGTGCTTACTATGGCGAACAGAAGACAATTTATAACGAGGTAGAGAAGAACGTCTTTCCCATTAAAAGCGTCATGAAATCTGTTCACATATTCGAGTGTAACTCTACTGCCAGGGTTGAGGAGATACTCAAGAAGACAACTGTTCATACTTACAAAGGATCGGAGGAAAATATCAAAGTGCTGAACGACCTATACGCCAAGGTCAGGCTGTATTTTCCTGATAAAATGAATGAGCTCATCAGCGCGTGCTATAAACTGCTCGATATGCTGAACAAATATTGTGTTAGTTTTTACAACATGGACCATGAAAAGGAGGGCTATTTAGAAACATCCGCCAATTACGAGGAACAGATACATTCATGGAGGAGGAACATTGAAAGCAGTCTCAATGGCGCCGGTGAAGTATTCAGGAGACTAAAGGGCAGGGGTGTGTCCGTGTCCCATCTCACTCCTCCGGTAGAAAATTTCGTTTCCAAATACAATGTCCAAAAAGTCCTGCTTTTAGTTGTGTTCGCAGATGCTTGCACAAACCTCAGAAATGCCGTGAGTTTAATGACGTCGTGGATCAAAACCGACGAAACATATTCTGGATTTCTGAAAAATGATCTAGGAGATATTGAAGCTTCAAAGCATGAAAAAATCCGAGAGTTGCGAGAAGCTCAATCGAAATATCACTCACTGATCTTCAGGAAAACCCAGCTGGAAATTGACTACGCCAAAATGAGGGATAAGAGGGAGAGTCTGGAAGCGAGGAGGAATAATCTAAAAGAGAAAATGAATGTCTTCTCTATGCAGGTTGAGGAGGTCGAGTACGACATAGAGTTGAAGGAGTGCAGGATGGAAGGCTACAAACATGAGGATCTCAGTACTGAGCTAGCTGTAGAGACATTTGAGATGCTGGTCGAGGAGCTCAAAGAATTGAATGAGAGACTACCAGGTCTTCTGAAACAGTTGGATACAGTCAGGTAATCCCAAGGATTAAATGGTATAATGGGTTTTTCCGTGAAGCTCTCGTATAAGATTGTTTTGCTTATTTCACGGGACATCCTGCCATGACCGATTCAGAAAGATAATGTCTGTTGACATTGATTCCGAATATCAGTGGCGGCTTTGAAGTCGGCTCCTTCCTCTCACGGAGTCTAATATGTCCATGATATACTACGTGTCCTCGCTTGTCGGACTAGCTGATGGCAAAATAATTAATTAATCTAATCTACGATTACTATCCAATACTCGCCTTGGGCTGAGAGAATTTCTGCAACGACCTACGAATTAGTTTTAATGAGATCGAGTTGATGCCTATATGTGTTATTGAATAGTGGGATATTATTCTGGACATGCGTGTGTGTGTGTGTGTGTGTGTGTGTGCGTGTGTGCGTGTGTGCGTGCGTGCGTGTGCGTGTGTGTACAAGTAGTAATGGAAAACATCTGCTACAGCTGTGAAGTACAATGAAATCCACAACACTGTTTAAACTCATATTCAAACACTCGGGTTCAATCCGTAATTTTACTCCGAAGAATACTTAGCAAAGTATTGCTACCAAAACACGTTTTTGCAACTATGACATAGAATCAATAATATTGTGATAGGTAATATTTCACTATGATTAATCAGGTCAATCCGATTGTATGCATGCACAGATGGTCTGAGATACACATTTGTCATAGAACCAGTTAAAATTATTAGAAGCCTACGATTAATATATCTTCATGCACATGCATTTATTTTCAATTATTATTGAAAAGACATCAAAATCAATTAAGATATTTACAAACTAATATAGTGTATCAATGGGTCATTAATGCTAATTATTATAGCTTTACACTAAAATGCATACATTCACGATTAAGCTATATCGGGAAACTTGAACTGGCATGGTGTGTAACACTCGGACGACTATATACCATCCTGCTGTGTCAGGGTACTCGTATGACATTACGCCACGAGTATCATATTCATAACATACTCGTATAGTATAGAGATTAATACATGAGCTAGTGGTTCAAATCCCGCCCCGGTTGCCCGGCATCAACGTTCGCGAAAGTTACCTTTCTGACGCGATATTGATCGGATGCGATGTCTGTAGAGTGGCAATGTAGATATCATCCTTGGTCTTGTCAGTACCAGTCGGTGCTCGCAGGTTTACTGCAACATTCAGCGCTACGGATGTTGCGGGTTTCCTCCTGCCCTAAACTGTTGTGATATAAGTGAAATAATCTTGAAAGCGACTCTAAACCCCAATTTAAAAAAATAAAATAAAATAAAATTAAAATTACAAAAAAAACCCGAGCTAGTGTGTCATATTGATTTTACGATACGAGTGATTCCAAAGACAATATTAACTTTGGAAACACGAGTGTCGTAAAATCAATATGACACACTAGCGATCGTGTTACTTTATCCAACAACTTTTGAACGGAAATTCATACAACTCAAAGGCATTCTCATGTGGAAGTCAAATAGGGAGTGTCGGATGAATACATCCTACCACCGCCCGACTGTACCAACCAATGAAACCGTCTATCACAATGACAGGCGTGGGCAAATTGTGATGCAAGACATGTAACCAGCCAATGAAAATTGTTCCAGGTGTTATGCACTACTGTGCAAGGTATGATATTTATGTCATGAGCTAACTTGAAGCATATGTTGGATAATATATCGTGCAAAATGTGCAGTGAAATAACGTGCAGGCCTATATGTTACCAAGGGAGACAGCGAGAATAGTACAGTCCTGATATTACTTTCTAGAGACAAAATTATCTGCAGACACGGGCCTAATAGTAGCTACGCCCTTTGCGTGGGTTCCACTCGATTGTGAACTGTATAAGAAAACCCTTCTTTCAGACACAAGCTGAAGTGGGTCGAGGACAAGACCAACGAGTTCAAACGGACAGCTAAGGGTATCAAGAGCCTTGCACGGGAGATGGTGCAGGCGGACGACGAGAGGAAGAGGAAGGAGAAGGCGTACGTGGACGTGGAGAAGAGCCTGAAGCTAGCGAGGAAGATAATCCTCTGCAAGACCAGTAACGACGCCGTGGAGAAGCTGTTTTACAGTATTCCAGTGCACGCCAGGAATACCAAGACGACCGGGTCGGCCACAAAGACGCACGGTAAAGACGGAGCATGATGCTTGCTATGGACATTGGATAATAGACGTATCTGGTATATTTTAGATTAATTACCATGTCCTTTTCATCGAGGGAATGGAGGGGGAAATTTCGATTAATTGTAAGAGAATATCTCTTACTGTTTTTCATTTTTTGGAAAGAAATACCTCTACATTGTATTTGACAATGAATACTATTACTATTGTCTCCTTATCAAACGCTGGTCATGTTTGTTTTCGATGTTTTAACATTATTTTATTTTACGATTCTTTGGTAAAATTAATTCTACAACGTTAACGTCTATGACAAGTACCAATACACTAACGGATCAGTGACTTCTGGGGGGATTTTAATGACTGGAGTGTGCCTCATAATAGACATTACAAGGCCGTCAACAGATAATTATATCTATCAGTGAGGATACATTTTGTTCGTGCCGTAGTACATGTAACATATGTAACTGAAATGATCATAACAATTATTTTTATACTTTCATATTTTCGTTATTCCAGGACCCCTGGATAAAGCATGTAGAGTTATTTCGAGGACAATCCAGCGAGACTGGGCCCACCTGTACCGACAGCTACCGTTCTTCCCGACTCGTGGCTCTGAGAACATAGAACGTGATATCAGTGGCCTGAGCACTACGGGAGCCCGCGAAACCCTCATTGTGATAGCCCGTCGAGCGTTAGAACGATGGAAACGCCATCATACCAGGGCCATGGTGGATGACCTGAAGATGGCGCTGCGGAAGGTGAAGCGCCCGGATGTCATCAAGGCCATTGAGGAGGAGCTGAGGCCACCCGTCAGAATGGTTGATGATGGGGACCCGGATGATAAATTACCTCCCGTGCCTCCGGAATTGCTGGAGTTCTATGAACTTGGGGAGAAATATGACAGACTCAGAGCCTTGAATAAAATCTGATGCGATTAGACATTCTGCTAAAGTTTACTGACTTCGTTATCATCTCAGGAAGTTTGCCTGTGGATAGGAACGATACCAGAATACACCAACCAAACATCTTCAATCGGCTAAGATGTGTCAGCTTTCTGTTCCCAAATTCAAATATCCTTCGGGCACATATTTCTTGCTTTCTCTGCAACTGAACTATGGACCGGAATGAGTTAACGCTAGATATAAAGCTCACTCCTACTCTTGCTTCATTTAATTAAATTCTGACTAAAGACATACCTTCAAATCCTTCTACCACAACTAATGATTGTTACCCATTAATTACTATATGCTATAAATAAGTTAACAAGTTGGTGAATGAAGTTTATTGCGTTCTACACATTCGTATTATTCTCCTTCTTCTTACACTTCTTTTTCTTTTTCTTCTTCGTCTTATTTTTATTATTGTTGCTATTATTATTATTATTATTATTATTGTTATTATATGTTCATTCCTATTTAACAGCCATATCAATGATGCCATAAAGCACTCGATCTTTGCTTGTAACATTGTGCGTGTTTGGTCGTAACGTATTTTAAATGTTTGTCTTTAAATACATGAATGATCCATAATAGATATATTTATATATTTTCTGATATAATTGCTCAAGTAGTTTTATTGTATACATCCATGTAGCCGATGTTTATTGTATTAGTGCTATTACTATTGATAATAATAAATATGAAACCAGCTGTCAATGTACGGCTGCTGTTGAAAGTCATTTACTTTGCCTTATGGTTTGCTAAGTTCACACATTTATTACAGATAATATCGTGGCTTAATATGTTGTTAACAGTCGTTTCAGTTTACACACACAGTGGCATAGTATCTATATCAGGCAAACTATTTCACATGCTAGTAAACATGACAATGGAAACTGTCCTTATCTTACTGACTTGTATCTCAATAAAGACCACATCCAGACCGCGTACAGTCCATAGGTTGGTGTACTCAAGCCAAAGAATACCTGAGAACTGGTGCATCATCCTAGTTGCTTGATCGGTCTTCACTTCATACACATAACACTCTTGTTCCACATTGTTATGTTCCGATGGTAATTTGCTAGTCAATGAATACCCTGTATGTTTGTTTTTCGTTTTGGAAACTTCCTTGTTTTCTTTAATATTCTTTAGTATACAACATTTTAAAATTATCAGTTGTCATAACTTGTCATTTCCACTAGTGTTTCCTCTGTGGTACAATGCCCTGTACAGTAACTGATTATATTGAGTAATACCTATACTTGAAGACTTGAAGGAGATAAGGCTACACTAACTAGATGGAATGTAAACTTTCTGATTAACATTTGATGAATCTATGTATAGCTATGGAGTGAGGGAGGGAGGGATATAGAGATAGAGATAGATAGATAGAGAGAGAGAGAGAGAGAGAGAGAGAGAGAGAGAGAGAGAGACTGACTGACTCAGTGGTCGTTAACTGGAAGCTTCATTGGGAATAAAGTGCACTACCAGGCATGGCATTAATTACTTCCGAAATGGATACACGGGTTATTGGATTCGAATTATTATTTAATGTAAGGACGAGCACGAGGCTAGTTGTTGAAGAGCCTTGGAGGCCGCCAATACGCATTATACAGGGGTATAGCAGTAACTAGACGTCTGTGACAACCCAAGACATAGTCTAATGGAGCATCATCATTGATCACACATGATCAGGATTATCGGATACATGTATACATTTACATAAGAATATGTTGATGGTGATATCTTGGAGGTTTCTTTTTTTACGGCCATGTAATGAAACTATGTAATTAGTAGTAGATTTTGCGATAATTACCAATGCATAGATAGCCTACTCTTATCTATAAAATTATGACAGCTGTTAGCCTAAGGTATGGCTATACACCACAGATCAATACGTGTTAACGGTGGTAGGCTAATTACTTGTACTGTTATTAGAACTGCTCTGGTTTAGCCCTCTCCATGCTGAAGGCAACCGGAGATGCCCTAAAGAGTAGTGGGTGTGACTAATCCAGCAGGGAGAGGGTTAATTGCATACAATATTCGCCTACACCTCGCCTTGCACAGGCCACGTTCACGATCGAACTCCGCTTTTAAACTCCGTTTGACAAGCATATGATATAAATATCAATATGACTTTATATATGTAACTACATCGCAATGTAGTATTATTTAAATGATACTGGTGAAACTGGACATGAGAACATTGCTAGACTAGTATGACAATGTTATATTAAATACATTAAATATATGACTTCCCGCTGATAGACGCACCATTATTATGGTTGTAATATCAGCTAAAATATGAGCTATAACCGATAATAATATGTCAGAAATATGTCTATATGATACTATGTAGCCATTTAAAAATGCATCTATTATTTATAATAATGACATCTTTCGCATGGGTATATCTTACTGAGAATATATAGAATAGTGGGCCTGCATCCACTGTAAGCATCCATAAGCATTAAGACAGTGGCATATTCAAATTGTATTAAAACCAAAACATTTATAAGAATATATTATTAGTCATTTCAATATTTTGTCCAATGTAAATATAGAATTTCTTGCAAAAGTCAAAATAAAAGTTATGCAAGCGCAAGTTTTGTTTGTTTATTTGTAAGAGTTAGCTCCCCTAATAAAGTGACACCAAGCGGAGTCTACGTGGCCTATGGAGGCGGCCATATTTGACAGTTCTTATCGGTTAAATTAGTTGAAAACATCTATCTAAATCTACATTACACTTTGTCATCTGCAACTGTAATCATGTCTAGAATGTCAATGAACCATTTGTGTGTGTTTGTGTATTTTATAGTCGCAATTTATCATTCGGGAGCCGATGAACACGATCATGTAGTAAGTAGTTTTGATGGTTGCCGGTGCAAACAAAATACTTTGTATATTTCAGTGACTGACATTCTGGCTGTGTTATCTTTCAGCTCACGTGCATTCGAGTTCGTATGCCACCGATCTAATTAATTGACATGTTTGATGAAGAACATGTAGTTGGAATGTTAAGAATTAGTGTAGTTTTTCAGGATAGGTATATTTACCTTCCTCGAGTTCCTGTTCCAGACGATGACATTTTCGCAAAAAGGCCCTGGGCCCTGTTGACTTCTGTTGATCGTATTGGCCGTTGTGGATCATGTTGGCTATTATTGCTTTCCTACATTCTACATGTTCCGTCAGATAATCAGACCATTAATATAACGCACAGACTGATTCAATGCCTAAGACAATTGTATTTAATCACCAACATGCATCAACTTTCATCTGACCAAATGCAAAACTATTGAAACTTATGTAGATCTATGCACTTGTTTGCCAATTTTACATTCTGTGCACCACATGCCCAGAGTTGTTAGTTGCTGGTACGGAGAAAGTACACTGCCAGCAGCTTTGCGCAAGAATAATGATGCATGAATGATGACTAGGAAAACTATTGGTGAATCATGCCCTGAGATTATGGAACTTTCTTTAGTAAGATTTCATGCACAACTCAAGTTTTGTATGAAGTCCCCATATAAAGCTTGCACATAAAATCATACACAAGTTTAATAATCTTGGCATGGGCTTGAAGTTATCAGTTTTCCAAGTATGCCTTAGGGCACCAGGCAAGTAACTTAAGGGTGCCTTTTAACATTTTGGGTATGAACATATTGTAATGTCAATTACTTGAGAAAAAAAGATTAATTATTATTACGCATTTGCCCAAGGAAAAATTCATTATTCATTATTATTATTAAATTAGAACTTGGAACAGTCTGCTTCCATTTGTTTTATTCCTTCTCTACTATATTTAGTAGATGGTTGAGGTGAGTTACCTGCAATTGGTTTTGCTTGGAATTATTTCCATTGGTTAATTTATACATAAGGTGTACGGTTAATTTGAAATTCAAACATTGATGCTTGGCAACTAATATTTACAAAACTTATAGTTTATATATTTTTTTTATTCCAAAACATTTTGCAGCAGACAATTTGCCCAAATGGTAAAATATCATGTGCATTTGTCACAATTAATGCATATGAACTAGGAATACTACTAAAGTTGGCTGTTTAATCATAACTATAGATAAAATGGCTGGTAATGTATCATTCTATACCACATTTATCTTGTGTAGTTCATCTGCTTGATCATAACCATTGTTAGCTAGCATATTTAAACATTCACATATTTATGAATATGAAATGGGTTTGGTTACATGATCAGGACATGTTTTTCATTTTCTGTAACGGAGATAATACTTTGAAAGAGCATAACCAGTGATGACCAGATACTGAGATAACTGTGATCATGGTGATTTCTTGTCTCAATTATGTCTAGAAGTTTGTTTTTAGTTGAACATGTTGAATTTTTTTTCTCTAGAATTGTCAATATATGGGTATAGGTTTGAATAAATATTAACCATACCAGATACAAAAAACAACATTATGATACATAATCTCTTCCAAAAATAATCAAGATGATACCTGATTTGACAGAGTTGCAGTACATTGTTTCCACTGTTTCCATTGCAGTACAATGATGCAGACGAGGTTGTGCTGTGGATGAACACGGTTGGGCCGTACCACAACCGTCAGGAGACCTACGAGTACTTTTCGCTGCCATTCTGTCGTGGCCCCAAGGAGAGCATCAGTCACTACCATGAAACACTGGGAGAGGCTCTGCTGGGCGTGGAACTGGAGTTTAGTGGTGTAGGCATAGAATACAAAGGTGTGTAGCAGACATCATGAGTAAATGCACAACAATTGATTCAATGCACATTAGGACTGTATTAGCACCCATGTTTCATACGATTATCATGTTGAATATTTTTGTAATATTTCATTGTGACCTGTCTATCAGGAAGGATATTTGACTATTGAATGCAATGGTGGATACAGATTTAATTTTGATCTAGTTGATATTGATTGGTAAAGCTAATTACTTATGGTGAGTTTCCTTTTTCTTTTTCAGCTGATGTCTCCAAGACTGAGTATTGCCAGGTTTCCCTCTCTGAGGAAAAATACCAGGCATTCTCGTATGCTGTCAAAAACCACTACTGGTACCAGATGTACATTGACGATTTACCTATCTGGGGTATGAATCTTCTACTGTATTGTTCCTGTTGCACTGTTTTGGTAGTTTATTTTAAAATGATCTCATGTCGTATCGATATCTCTCCATGCTGTAGGCAACCACAGAAGCACTAAAGCAGTGTGTGCTGAATCAAGCAGGGAGAGGGTTAAATGTTATGAAAATTGTGAATGCAATGACAGTCTCAACAGTGCCGACATGTGTTACATTGTTACAGGTATTGTCGGTGAGATTGATGAAGGTGGTGATGGCTTGTATATTTGGACACACAAGAAGTTCGACATTGGCCATAATGGAAACAAACTTGTAGATGTCAACCTGACCAGTGAAGGAAAGGTTAAATTGCACCCTGGTATTAAAATACCTTTCACTTATGAGGCAAGTCCATCTGTCTTTTTGTACCAAACAAATAATTATCAAACTAATGTTGATTCTTATTAGAAGTATGTTAGTAGTGCATATGTGACACACATGGACTTTTTTTTCCAGGTCAAATGGCACACATCCAAAGTGCCGTTCGAGGACAGATTTGACAAATATTTGGATCCAAATTTCTTCCAACACAGGGTATGTTGTAGTACTATCTCCTTTATTTGTTGTTGGTTTGTCAAAGTTGCAGAATTGCCCTTGCACAAATTATTTTTGGAAATTTGGGTGCATAGTACAACATATCCAACCAACTATATTATACATGGCATCAATATATTTTTCAGGATTGTGTAAACAAAGAAACTACTTTGTAACATTATTTCCTGTGTTTCATCCTTGCCGTTGTGTGAAAGATTCCTGCTGTGACGTTACGCAATAACTTGCTCACTCCTGTATTTCAGATCCACTGGTTCAGTATTTTCAATTCCTTTATGATGGTTATATTCCTGGTGGGCTTGGTGAGCATGATCTTGATGCGGACGCTGAGGAAGGACTACGCTAGATACAGCAAGGAAGAAGATCTTGATGACATGGTGGGTGATATTAGTCGTACCAATGATACAAAACATGCATTGTCTTGTATGGGTGAAAGATTCCCGCATTGATGCAAAACAACAACCTTCTTCAACAGTGTTAGGTTTTCTGGTTTTCAAACACTGGCCGCCCGGGCCAGTAACTTTTCAAATCTGCTGGCTCTGTTGAAAATCAGCTGGCCCTGAAGCCAGATAGTTGAAATTTTGTCAAATCTAAATGTTACAATACACCTAAAGCATGTATAAAGTTCATGAATGTGTATACATGATTGTTGTCAAATAGGTTTTAATTATACTATATTTATGCAAAGATTATACATTCGCAAATATATACTATATAGAGCTAATAATGATGAACAAAGCAGGAAATTAATTGTGGTCTTGATGCCATAGTTACGATCAATGTGCGCTTCGCACAAACACCGACTACAGACGGTATCCAATCAACAATCCGAAAAGTTCGCCGGATCTTCTAGACATTGCATTGACGGAATTGCGCGATCGTATCCTAATGGTCCTAACAGCATCTACTTCTGTTTGTTCTTTACCAGTTGTTTAGACAGTAAATTCACGGATTCTATCAATATCATCAGCTGATCATTGACAATGCTGTATATTGTTTACGTATCTTGACGACATTTTTTCTTACATCATAGTCACTTAAAATTCATTAAACTGCTGGCCCGACGTGAAAAGAAAGTGGTAATTGCTCTTCAAACTTACCTTTGCTGGATAGTAATTGCAATGGTTTGGAGAGGTATGGTGTAGTGAACCATCAGGACTTGTATTTCAGGAGAAGGATCTCGGAGACGAGTATGGATGGAAGCAGGTTCATGGTGATGTTTTCCGACCCGCGTCTCACCCGATGCTGTTCTCTGCACTGGTCGGCACTGGCTACCACATCGGCATGGTTGCAATCTGTGTCATCACGTTCGCTATCATTGGGGAACTCTACACAGAGTAAGTACATCCATCAAGTAAGGCCATATACCAATGTTCTTAACATAACTTTTAATAAAAAATGGTACGATTGTCATAAATATTTTTGATAAATTTGTAGTTTTACGTCACTGTTAGAATGCGGTTCCTTTTTTAATTATTTTTTTATAACTTTACAGACAGTGGAACCTGTGTAAATGCTGTCTTTCCGTTATTACCTAGGGTCAACATTTTATGGACCGCTAGCATGTACAGTTATATACAGATTGGTACTATAATATCTTTGTTCGTATTGCAGACGTGGGTCACTACTGAGCACAGCCATCTTCGTCTATGCCGCCACTGCTCCAGTGAACGGCTACTGTGGTGGTAGCTTGTATGGCCGTATGGGAGGTAAGATGTAATATCATTTCACAATGGCACATTGAAATTTGCTAAAATATAAATAATGGCTATTTGCGATTTTGAAATTCATCGTGTATGGGTGAAATATTTTTGCTGCAACAGATCATTTTCCCATTTACAAAATGTATTGACAATTCTGGTTGGTAATCCCTGCTCTTAACATTGTTTGTTTTTGTTGCAGGCAAGGTGTGGATCAAGCAGATGTTAATGAGTGCCTTCATGCTTCCCTGCATGGTCTGTGGATTGGCTTTCTTCATTAACTTCATTGCCATCTACTACCACGCGTCCAGAGCCATACCTTTTGGCACGATGGTGAATATACACTTCTATTCGGCGTCTCTTGTACTCGACCAAATATTCAAGGGAATCATTAGTAACATGCAGTTTTCAGAGTTTGGAGTTGCAATTTAAATGTTATTTTCACATTAAACTCGGTGCGTTGGGTGTGACGAGAACATCACGGTCAAGCACATCTTGCTTGACTGTGCTGACTTTTCAACTCAACGT